>JAQQAE010020184.1:0-10754 GCA_029823295.1 Pseudamia nigra | reverse complement strand
ACCATTTGTCTGAACCTCTGTCCATTTAGGTGAGTCATGTTAAAGGGCATGAATACTTATGCAATCACTTATTTTCAATCATATATTCTTATTAATTGATATTACTTTGTAAAAATCTGTTTTCACTTTGACATTAAAGAGTTGTTTTTTGTAAATTTTTGTCAAAAAAGCCAAATTATATTGACAATAATTCAGTTTATACCACAATAAATGGTGAAAACATCTAAGGGATATGAATACTTTTGCAAGCCACTGTATATAAAGTTCAAAACCATAGACTGTATATATTACTGAACAAAGTGACCTTGATGTCATGCACTGGTTTCTGAGCAGCCATTTTTAGGCTAATTGGGTTGCTACTTTCTGGATGACATTTTGGAGCCAAATACTGGATTTTCCCATATTTGGACAAATGGGGCAGAGTTACAGGACCATAGTACTGTACAGTATGTCAGGGGTATTATGGGTAAGTTAATGGTGGCTTACTGACTTGGTAAGACAAGCATTGCTGAACAAAGCCATATTACAATGTTGTTAGTGTAAACACTGATTCACAATCATAGTCGAGCGCTTGTCAGGAAAAACTATGCTCTATTAAATAAATGGAAGTTACAAAGGTCTGGCTCGGTCCAACTCTGCCGGTGAATCAAGTTATAGTAGTGACCTTTCAGTCAAATCCCAGGACAGGAGTGATTTGTTGGATTATTTGTCATAATATCTTAATAAGAGAGCAGAAAGTTGAAGATGGACTATCAGATGACTTATTAGAAAGTCCAAATAAAACTGAGACAATGATGACTCATGACAAAAATGTATTCACTTCAAGTTACTTCTGCAGTGACCTCAGTGTGCATCCCCAGTCATTGGCACTGATTAAAATCCAAGAAAGATGCTTTTTCACACCATCAGAACATTAACACTAGATTTGCTACAAACCTAAATCAGCTGAATTGGTCACATTTACACATGCACAATTTGTAGTTCAACAAAATGCCCTAGGTATTGTGTTAATGAATTCCTTTCAGAAAGGAATGTCTAAAATCATAGCAATGATTTGTTTAATAATGAGCTTTTTTTTGGTCTGATTTTATAATTAACATCTTTAAAGGACATTTATTACTTTGCATTGTACATTCCAGTCTGGAATGACACTGAAAATGAGTATTAGAAGAAAACTTGTTTTCTTTATAAATCTGTCCTTTTCATTGCAGTGTTATAAATGATATAACGTGAATATAAATGACTAAATGTGAATATTTTGGATATAGATTTACATGGACTATATTTCATTTTAATAACTAAGGGACTTCAGTATTTTATTAACACAGACCTGAAAACCAGCTGTGGGTGAATTTGACCTATTAGTGGTTCCCGTGTTAAGTAAAGACTGCTTATGTATGGATTTATTGGACTTATTTTCTCATCAACAGTGACACTGAAAACAATTCTCCTAAATCTTTATTGCTCACCTTTTCTCTCCCAGCTTCTCAGGGTTGCTTATTTATTGCATTGCTGGAACAAAGTGGAGGATAAAAGCTCCAAACCCCTCTTTTACTCTTCCCCACCTCCCTCTCTGCCTCCCTCCCTCTTTTTGCCCAGACTGTCTCCTGTGTGTTTATCTTCTCATCAAGGCTCTTTATTGGTAAATAAGGGTGGCCCGCCCAGCCTGGCCCCTTCTTTCTCTCCTTTTTCTCTCACTCATTTTGCTCTTACATCTCTTTTTTACTCCATCTTCACATAAACCCTCCCTCCCCCCATCGCCTCCCTCCTGGTCTCTGTGTGTGGAGTCTAAGTGCTGCTGATATGTGCATGTGTGTGTGAGTGTAACTATAGCGGCCAGTGTTTAGGCTATTAGAGCCGTCTATTTACAATCTGGAGTTTCCTATTGATTATGTCTGCCTTCTCTCTCTGTTTACATGGGGGAAATAAATAACACATGTTGCCGCCTCGCTCTGACTCGACATCTTCTTTCTCGTTCAGCCCTGTCTCTCCACTCCCTTCACTTTCTTGTTCCTCCTCTCTCCCCTAAAGTTTTTTTTTTTTTTAACTGAATGAGTTTCAACTTCTTCTGTCTTTGTTGTTGATGGTTTTCTCACAGCCTTTTTTCTGTTAAGGTGGTTTTGAGTTCAAATAATGATGCAAATGGAGTCAAATGCATCAAATGTGATAAAAATAAGAAACATTGATTCTTTGACACCCCATACTGTGGTATACTGTAGGTAGTGAGACAGAAACACATAAAATGAGTACATTTTTGTTCTCTTTTTGTGATGTTTACATACACTGATATTTTTATTAAAGGTCCCATATCTTCATTCTTTTTACTGTGGCATATATGTCTATTAAAGACCTCTGTAAGGGTGTTGACAAAACTAAGAGAACTGATTTGATTTTACCGTAGTTTTCCGAAAGCCTCTTTGCTGCACACATGCTCTAATTTCACTGTGTGGTGTCTGCCCACTTTTCATCAGAAAATGCTTGGATTGGTTGAACCACAGGTCATTCGGATTCTGAGCATAGATTAGATGGACAGGCCTTCCATGATGTCAGCCAAAGGTTTCTGAAGAACCGTTTGGAAACACAAGCATGGAACCTCAAGGCGTTGCCATTTCAGTCCCACTGTCTACTCATTCAAATCCAAAATGGACTGAGATGTGAATGGTGACTTGAGCTGGGGTTGACTCAATGAAACGATGAAAATCTCTGACTCAGACACACAAGTCAATCACAGAAGAAATGGCCTTAATTATATGCCAATATCGGGATCTTCTATCATCTGTGTGGAGTTTGCAGGTCGTCACTGTGTCTGTGCAGGTGTTCCAGTTTCCCCCACCATTAAAAGGAAATAAGTTGATTATGTGTGTGTGTAATTGCACTGTCAATTGGCAGCCATAAAGGAAATTACCCACAGGAATCAATAAAGTTCTACCAAAAAGAAAAAAAAAGGAAATTTTAACATAGAATTCTATGAGGATTGACTTGCTTTTGGGAGCCAACCCCCAGTGGACACTGAAGGTACTGCAGTTGCTGACACATCTGCATTGAACTCACAGCTCAGCCATGGAGGTTGTTGCTTGATTCTGACACAAAGCTACTGTAAACACACATTAATAGGCTTTTTTTGTGAAACATTTTTTGAAAAATAAAGTGTCAGGAATGTTGGGTAGTTGCTCATGGGGATGGGGTAATGCATTTTACTTGGACTTGGATTATTTCTCTCTTTTGATGTCACAAATCACAAAAATTCAGTATAGTCTGCTTTTCCTGTTGTTCACCTTGTTCATTTTGTTATGAGGACTTCTCGAGACAGGCAGTACTGTTGAGAAGTTCAAATTCTCATAGGTTTTGTTTTACATCACAGAGTTAATAAAAACATCAAAGCTTTAAAGACAACACAGTGTATGGCCTTTAAAACACATGGCACACATTGACAAAAAGTCTGGCCCTAACATACATTTTTTTGGACGTAGTCTCATCGCAGTTTTGAAACCGTCACCAAAATTCAATGAATAAATACTGTACATACTATAATGTCTGCTGTTTCTGTTTTTCTTCTACAGTTACACCAGCCTCATGAGATATCACTGACTCTCTACATCACAATGCCATCATTGTCATGGACAACATATGGTGACGGTATCATATCACAATGATTCCCACTTTACACTGGACTGACAGTGAAGCATTGATAATGATTATCTTAATATAATTTTGCATTGTGATAATTATCTTTATTGCTCTACCACTGAATTGCTGTAGTCATTCTGAATGATTATAACAAATAAAATGAACAACTGAAATGCTTGGTGTTTGCTACTTGATTTACTTCAACTATGTGTTCTTTGCTACTTTTACACGGCACCGAAATACTTTAAACCTAAAGGAAACAACAATGTTGACATATCATGACAATTATCCATATTGATCGACATCAATTTTTTTTTCATAACGATATGAAACGATATTTTCATGGCGATATCATCCAGCCTGATCACCACATCATGTACAGGAGTGTGACACATTAATGTAAAAACAGTAGAAAGTCTCTCATAAGCTTCAGGACTTGCTAAGCTAAGACTCCTCATTCTGTGAATTCAGAATGGAATGGAGTAATGAACACCACTCTTCAGAAGATGTTTTGATAAGTGCTGGAGGACATGGTCTAACATGTCAGTCTAAAATGACCCATAAGTCTACAATTGGCTTGAGATCATATTATAAGATTCACATTATTCTCATACTCATCAACTTGTTCAGTGAACGTTTGTATTCCGTTGAAGGGGAACTGTCATCTGGAAGAGACCACTTTCTTTAGGTTTACTGTCAATTTGTCACCTGTATCCATGTATGGTGCATTCAATGACATGTGTGTACTATCATACAAAAGAAAAACTAGACAAAACTTAAATGAAAATAAATACTGAGTTAGAACCCAACTGGAGACGTTACAGTATGCACTAGGTTAAAAATCCTCAGTGTTGAATTCTTCTTCAACTCTGTAAAATAGACACAAGTTCCACTCTTATACTCCCTGGTAAGCACTATTGCTTTTTGTTCATGCCTCTCACATTGGTAACAGGAGCTGGATGTCTGGGCTTCAGACCAGGCAGTGTGTCATACCTTCCATCCCCCTCCCTGCCTCTTCTCCTGGGCATGCAGTGTGCTCAGATAGCCCCCTCTGATAAGACTGGAGCCCCATATGAACAACAGGCAGGAGTAGCTTTGCAGTGAATTTTCATTACAGTGGAAGACATACTATGGTCATTTTAGGTAATCACAGCAGTACCACTACAAATAAAAGTACTGAATTTAAAGTATTAGTCCTTAAATACAAGTAAAACAAGTAAAGCTATGTATGCACAATGGCATTTTTTTGAATGTTTCTTTTATTTCCATCAAAGTCAAACTGTTTTTATAGACTGTAAGTTCAATATGCATGCATACATTTATATTTTTGCACACAATTTTGTACTATATGACATTAACCTGCACAGTAACCAGTAACCACAACATTAAAATGACTATGAATAATGATGTAGTCTACTTACCAAATGTTTGGCCATACCTTCTCTTTGAATGGTTTTTCTTTACTTTTACCATTTTTGACATTGTACATTAATACTGGACTATAGGCAATTGAGGGACTCCGGGGTTTCTCTGCAACAAAAAACACAAAACACTGGACTAATCACATGAAATCACAATGCACTTCAAATTACACAAGATAATCTACAAGCTACAAACACATAAAGCACATCGTATACACTAACAGTTCTGGAGGTCAAGACATGAAGGTCAGTCAATCTGAAAAATCTCAAGAACATTGAATGTGACCCCAAATGCAGTTGCCAACACCATCACATTCTATCAGAGGTAAGGTAAATTGGTGGTTTCTAAGGCTGGTAGTTCTGATAAACTTATCCTCTGAGGTAGATTTTGGTCACCCTTTCCTTGGGACTGTCTTGTCTCTCTACTTAACTGAGTGTTTCTTGCCTTAATATGGATTTGTAGAGTAGTTGTGGTGGCACTAATAGGGCTAGTCACTCTCTACCTGACCTTCCTCTGCACAAGATGAATCAGGTACAACATGGTACAACCTCATGAATCTGATGACAGGATGCAAAGCTATCATGAAAACTAAATGTGTCTACTGTGGACAATCTAAAATATAAAACATGTTGTTTAATACTTTTTGTTTACTACATAATTCCATATGTGTTTTTTTTACAGTTTGAATGTCTTCAGTAAAATGATGAAAAAATAAGGAAAACCACTGAAAGAAAATGCATGTCCAAATATTTGACTGGCAGTGGAAAGAGAAAACAAAGCACCTTCCAAACTGATGTACCTTTGACCTTTCTGTTTTTTTCTCTCTGTACATGTGCTACAAAACCATTTTATTACCACATTTAATGAACAGACTTCAATGATAATATCCTTTTTTCTGGACTAGTTGTAGTTTTTAGCTTCTTCCTGGATACTAAATATGTCTGAATGTACCATATGTCTTTTTTTTGGAAATTTCTGCTTCTTCCTTGCAGACAGCATCCCAGCATTTATTTTCCATCCCATCTGCTTTTACTCATTTCAGAAAAATGAGATTTCACTTTGAGACTAAATAGTTTGTTAAGACGCCGGCAAGACAAAGTGCATGTTTGTCCCCTTGTGTCTACAGTTGATATTTGTGCTGGACCACATTTGGATATTTAAATGTGTAACTATTTGTGTACTACCCTTTACAAAGAGGGGGTAACAGTCTGTCACTGTCTGTTGTAGGGTGGTGTTCTCTGAGGAGCACCTCTCCACAACAATCAGAAGGAGGCCGAGATGAAAGAGAGCAAAGTCACAGAGACGCAGCGTGTTTATAGGAGAGAAGCTTGAATAACAGGTTGCGGCGGTCAGTGGCTGTCACTCTAGCTCCTTGTGTGGATGTGTATGGACTGTTATGCTGCTCTCTGTGATGCAGGAGGGTTGCAAACTTTGTTATCCCATAGTGACACCACATATTTTGACCAGCAATCAAATAAACTCTGTCTAGGTTTCTGAGGGGCCTTTGAAGCAAAATGCTGCAGGTTGTGAGTTAGACGACATCTGAGTGGAGATACATACTACGATGAATGTAAAAAAACCTCACTTGGGGAGCTTGCAGGTTTGGCATGAGTAGGTGCCATGATGGGGATGGTTTCCTCTGTGACCAACAGGGAGCAGTAGAGGCCTGGTAAAGCCTGTGGCTCTAACAGCACTAGTACAGCTGTTCTCTTTTAATACTGACCCCACGCGCCATGTTAAACTCTCTTCCCACCTCTTCTGGCATCTACTTTTGGCTTGGCCTTTCATCCTGCCTCCACTTGGGCTGATGTGTATGTTGAGTGGGAGAGAAAGGGGTGCTGGGGAATATCGCTCAGTAAAACTACATAAGACCATGTCTGAAACAAATATTGTGACTGATGGACATTGGTGTGGATCTGTGTGTGAGTGTGTGTGTGTGGGGGTTGGGGGGTGTGGAGGCTGAGTGACAGTGAGCACATCTGAATCTGTGCATCTGTTTCGTTTTTCTTGTTTTATTTTCATGTTGTTTGCCATGTGAACTGTAACTGGCGGCTGCCACAGACATCCCTCCAAATGACAGTCTAATCAGAATACATGTCCGTGTAAAACAGCACCAGTCATTACTTTGCTAAGTATAGGACCTCCGCTCTGCTTCGCCAAATGTTTTATGATAACCAGCGTGTGTTAAAATATGTGTCCTGTGGGAATTTATCTGCTGAGGAGTGACTGTAATGTGTAATGTCTTGGTGGCCTACTTGGCATGCCAGGGTTTTAGAAACAGCCCTGCGTGGTTCCGCTGGTATTTGTTGATCTATAAGATGAATTTATCGTAGTAATCTGTGATTTCTAAATAGCTACATATATTTAATTTGAGGTGTTGTAATTAACTAATGAGCCGAGCAGCAGAATACTGTTTGGAAAATGTACCAGGATCCTAAAAACTTGTGATACATTGTTCTCTTTTTGCCAGATAAAACTGTATTCATAATAGTGGGAATATTTATTCATTGCAAGGCCATATTGTGTTTTGATTGTTTCTAAGCACAGAGAGATTAAAATGAGCCCTAATTTTGTTTAGATAAGATAAAAGTTTAGAGAAATTGTGCCATGTCATGTTTTCACTTTTTTGACATTCTGTATTTTTCTGAAAATGTTTTGTGTGCATATTGATTTTGGGAGAGTATTCAAGTTCATTTCCTTATTACTTTTTGATTGTCTGTCAATGGGATTACATGAAAAATGGATCAAATACATTTTACCTTTTGGTTTTAGCAGTAAAAAAGCCGAGCCAAGACCTTTATAAGCCTGGTATGAGTCGCTAACAGGAACCAGCGGGACCAAATGACAAAAGAAGCAAAACATAGGTCATCATTTAATATGTGTTTGTGTTTAAATACAATTCAGCACCATAACAAAGTGGACTATTTTTCTGGTCATGCAGTGCACTAGTTGTTTGTTCATTATTACCATATGTCACAGCCTGTGAGTGCATTAAGTCTTTGTCATTTGTGTGAGTGTTGCTGTAAGGATGGACATGGTGCCAGGTCAATTTTAAAGTGTGGAGTCAAAGGAAAAAGTATATGATCCTTCTCTTGTGAGTCTTCATAGGCATAGGTTTTATTTTAATATTGGGGCACACAATTATTAGGAGGTGCAGGTTTCCTCTGCCAAGAAATTCTCAGTGTCAAACACTTGTTTTCATTTATTCTGTTGACTTTGGCACCAATTTATCTATTGTCAGAATCACTTTTTATTTTAATTAGTTTATACAGCGGTTGACTTTAACAGCTCATGTGTGTTTCAGCAGGATTTCTGACCATGTACCAACATTTCTGTGAATTCAGAACACACCATTTCACACCTATCTGTGTTTTGAGATGATTTATGTTCATCTCAGCTATGTTGCAGTAACACCAATCTGTAGACTTGCACTCAGGAGCCCAGGGTTCAAGTCCAGCTTCATGTGCTCTCAGCTTCATGCTTTGTGTGTTTTCTGTCTCTGTTTTGCTCCGACCCCGTCCCCCTAACCAGGTGGTTTAATGCCTTCACCTGTCTGCATAGCATTATCAACCTCATGTGAAATGATTGTTTTCACTATATTTCACTGTATTTATTGGATCTGAAAATTGAAATAGGTTATGAGGTGCCTTTTGTATTTGCATGAAATGATGCGAGAGTGGGTTGGCTGGCACAACCTTTGTCAGATGCATTGTTGTGTGTAGAAGTAACATTACGGCATATTTTTTCATCTTTTATTGGGGAATACAAATTACCCCTCAATCACCCCCCTCTGAAATCTATCCCTTTGCTACTATGTCTGTTGCTCTGTCATGTGTGTGTGGACGCAGCGATCAGCAGAGTTTCCCAAGCTGTCGTCTGACAGACTCTGGTCACTGCGTCCTGCGGCTGAGGCCAGACCAGCCTGGGCAGGGCTTGAGGCTGTGGTCAGCATGATGAAGCGGGGCAGGAACCAGCGCTGACCCACACAGGCGCCTTTCCTCCGGGCCAACCGAGGGCCTTTTCTGGTCCTCTACAACTCATGGACCATAAACAGGCTGGACAACAACACAGAGTGTAAAAGGGAAAGAGAGAGACAGAGAAGAGGTGGTGGGGGTGGGTGGGGGTGGCTAACCACAGCGCCTGGCATCTGCTCACACCCAGGCTGAAACGAGCTGCGAGCTGTCCCCACTGCACAAGAACACAAGAATCACCAATGTGCCATGAAAACCTCACATCTCCAACCTTGATAATTTTCATATTTTAACCTCAGCATACTCTTCTCAAGGCTGAGAAAAATTCCCCAACCACTTGGCTTTTCAGATCCCATTTTAAACACAGGGTGGTCACACTGAAATCCTTTATTTTTAGTTCCTACGGTTAGTTTCTATTTTGGAGTTACAAAGGAATGGCATGCTCCAAACCACCGACATGCTCAAGCTCACACATTTATTATTATTAATTAATTACACTTGTCATCGTATCACCTACCACCAGAGGTAGGTCATACATTTAGTCCTTTACATGTACTTGAATAGTTCTGTCAAGCTCAGCTCAGTGTCTCAGCTACATTAGGCTACAAGCCTCAGTGAGTCGAAGTAATTTTACACTGGCTGTTTTACAGACTTTTCTTGCCTCTAAAAAACACACAACAAATGAACAAGAAACAATCTATTAACCTAATCACGTACATTAAAAATGAACAAAATAACCGTAAATGATAATAATAACTGTAAAATAACTACAAATGAATATAGTAAGCAATTAAAATAGCAAAAAATATCCAAAAAAATCACGATCAAAATAAATATCATTTTGCTATTTTTTTATGTTTAAAATTTAGCAAGATTGAATCCAACAGATCAATAAAATTTGCAAAAATGAGCAAAAATATTCAAGTAAGTTAGCCAAAATAAAAAAGAAGTGACATTTGACAAAAAACAAATCAGAAATTAAATCAGTCAAAATGAACAAAATAATCAAGTAACTTAATAAAAATTAACAAAATAAGCAACAAAATTCATAACACATCATAGTCACAACAAAAATGAAAAATAAGAAAAATAATATTCTTAATTTACTTGGTCAAAATTAGGAAAAATAAACAATTCAAGCAATAAATCTTGCTCTAGATAGACTCAGTCACACCCTTTCTGACAGATCAGTTTTCTAATCCTGGCTGAATTCTGCCACAGTTTACATATAGTATATGATGTTTGTGAAACAAAAGCAGCTTGATGGAAAACTGTTCAGAGCTGCTGAAGAGTCTCTGCAGCTCAACATGCAGACCTGGAGTGGCTTTCACCTCTTTCACTACTTTATTCTAGAAGAACAATGTTAAATTCATCAGGGCAGAGGCCAGTTGGTGTAGAGACGTACATCATGTGAGATGGGAAATGAAGTCCCCTCACACAAAATTAACTGATATTTCAGTATTTGTACCAGAAACTGTGACTTCGTAGACTTGTAAAATTGTCTTTTAAATTGACAATCATCACATGTAAATGATGGTATCATTGAGCCAGGTGCAGAAAATTGCCTGTTGCTCACCACTGACAACAATTAAAATTTTTTTCAGTTAGGTCCTATAATCTGGAAGAGAGGCAGAAAGAAGTGGGCGTGACCTGGATGTCTACACTGTAAAAAATCCAACTTGATGTTGCTGAGCTAACTGTAATTATTCAGTTAGTAGAACAATAAATTCTAAG
>JAQQAE010020183.1:0-10755 GCA_029823295.1 Pseudamia nigra | reverse complement strand
CAGTAGCATTGGAGGCTAAACTAACTAACCTAGTCCATTGTCTGCAAATACAAGACAACGACGTTACTTTAAAAATATCACTGCTTGTTCATAGTGAGTTTATCACCGTCATGATAAGTAACAGTGGTAATGCTGGTGATACAAAAAAATGTGAAACTTGCTCAATGTGGGTGATTTTTTAAAAAATAGGCCCCACTTGGATTAAATACTTTCACCTGATTCTTCACTTTGATTCATTTGTTCATTTGATGTTACTTGATTGATTTCTTTTTTTTTATTTTATTAGTTTCATTCATCATTAACTCAATATGTTATTATTATAAAGAAGACACCATAAAAATACAATCAGACACACCAAATAAATGATCAATGGGCTTTAATGACAAGTGTGAACATCACAGTGCAAGAGGCAGATTTAACTGAACAGAAAGAAAACCAAAAATGATGGAATATTTTAAGTGGTTTACATTTGATTTGACTTTTAACGTTCAATGTCTTTAATTAGTTTCCTGTAAATCTCACAGTTCTCTGACAATTTTACTTCTGTAAACATCTCAGGGTCAATACACAAACACATAAATAAACGGATGTGATGATGAAATAAATAAAAGATGATCTGGTTTTCCTCTAGCCCAGTTTTTCTACCAGCCTGTGGAAGAACGCTAAGGATTCTAAAGGTTAGTGTTGCATGACTAAGAACAGCCTGTTGGAAGGAAGAACACTTTGGCCAACTTTAGGTTAGTGTTGACAGTGATTGGTTGTTGGGAGTGTCAGGATGCTGGTGTTCAGAGGTTCTTGGTCTCCGTGCTGGAGGACACCACTTTGCCATCCACGAGTGTCTGTGTGACCGTCATGATTTTCTTCATTGTCTTCTGTTCCTCGAGGGCGTCTTGGAGCCTGAGGAGAAAGATGGAGTGTTCACCATTTTGTCAGTGAGTTTCAATCACCAGTATTGATGTTTTCAAGAGCAGTTCTGTTGCTCTAAAGTCTCTACCACTGTGGTCATATACTGAACAGGGAATACTCGATAGATGCTGAGACCATCACCATGGTAATGATGTGGCAGTGTCATCGTTTTCAAGAGGAGTTTTGGCTAAGAAGATACTTCATGAATCGAGCTGTGGTCGGAGAGACTCTTCCATGGAAGTCTTAGTGTTTGGTGCTCTGCCATTTGCAGCCCTTTCCAAGCAGTGAATTTCACATCATATGACCAAGTTGCAAGTAGACAAGACTGGGCTCTCAGCATGTCAGTATGTGATGACTTGGGACTTGACAAAGCGTCAGTAAATGACAACTTGGGACAGAGAATAGGTTGATCGTACCGAAGAGCAGACTTGAGACTCTTAACAGCACTTTTTGATGGTTTCTGCCTTGTCTTGGTCTCTGATATGTGTTTTTTTTTTTTTTTTTTTTGCTCGTGTCTTGCGTTTGGATAAACAGGACTTATGATTTGATGTCACTGACTCTTTTTAAATCAAGACCAGTCAAGACCTTTTCTTTTTCTTTGCTAATTTTTCAACCACTCCCTCATTTCTCCTATTTGCTACCAAGAAGAACCATCCTACCCCTTTAACCGCATCAGTTGCTAATATTTGAAAATTTGTTACCCATGATATCCTTGATGTGAATCATGAATGTAGTCTGGTCTCAGTCTTGCCTTCACTTGGTCTAGGTCTCAACTTGATATCAGTCCTTCAAAGTCTTGGTTTTGTCTAGTTTCAGATACTTTCATGACCCTGTCTTGGTTCAGATTGTCTAGTCAGTACTCACTTGAAGTCTCCGCCGTCCAGCAGCCGTCTGTATGTTGCAATCTCAGCCTCCAGTTTCATCTTTGTATTGAGCAGGGCCTCATACTCCTGTGCCTGCAGCTGGATGTTGTTTCGCAGCTGTGTGAGCTCTGCCTCAAGGCCCAGGATGATGTTGTTGAGAGAGTCAATCTCCATGTTGTAGCGCATCTCGGTGTCCCTCAGCGTGCCTTCCAGAGAAGCTCTCTGTAAGAAGAGAAAGGAGGGAACGGGTTAAAAAATGTCCTGTGTAAACGACTGAGCAGCAATGGCTCCATAGTGACTGGTCAGTGGAGTGTTAAAGCTTGTGTCAACAAAGTCAGTGTGAGCGACTTCAAGTGAGAGTGCTGAGTTAGGCATTGCACAGCGCTGAGAGCGTGTGTGGAGGGAAATGAAGTGTGAGCTGAGTGTGTCTTCTCACCAGACTTCTCTGTGACTCCAGCTCGATCTCCAGAGTTTGTATCTGTCTGCGCAGGTCGTTCATCTCTGTTTGGGCGCCCTTCAGAGCCTCTGTGTTCTGTGTGACTTGGGACTGAACCTCTGTCATCTGAAAAAGCAGATGACATTGGGAGAATTACATAACCAGATTAAGTTTTCAAACCATACTCAACATAATACATTTGCTGAAGGTACATTTATTAACACTTTAACTTCCATCTTTTACCTTTTTAACCAAGGCTGAAATTGGGATTAGGACTAAGGCTTGGATTACATTAGAACTGCACTTAAACTGATGCACAAGTTGCTGAGCAATATTTTTAATGTACACTCTTTTCATGGACCATCCATCCCTATAACCCTATGCCTGAGCTAGGATTAGGTTTGGGGGGTAGAACTGCAGAAATGTAAGGCCTTAAACTTCATTTGAAAGGAAACATCTAGTTTCTACGTTTGGGCACCCAGGGCACAGTCAAAAGGCTTTCAAATTTGCTGTCATTTATTTGCAAAATTGTTAGTGAATTCTTCTTTTTCAACAATGTAAATGATTAATTGGCACTTTAGCTATTCAACTTTATGATGTCTGATGACTACAATACGTTTGAAAAGGTCTTTAAGGGTTAACATGAAGCACAAATCTCAATCAGATTAAACATTTCTCAAATATAACCACTAAAAAAGGAAGAGGATTGGGGGTAGAAATGAAAAAAAAAATGTATGGCCAAAATGCACATACTCATCTGAAAGCAAACATCTATTTCCTGTCTTTAACTTGTCTGAAACACAAGTTTAATCATGGTTCAAATGTAACCTTAACTCTACCATGTTTGCAATTGCGATGGTGCATGTTAAGAGGTTATTTCCCTTGTAGTGGTTAAAAATTTACCTGAGATTCATGCCACACTTTGAGTTCATCCTGGTTCTTCTGTGCCATCTTCTCATACTTAGCCCTGATCTCTGCCATGATCTGAGACAGATCCTGACCTTTAGGAGCATCGACATCAACGTGGACTCCCGACTGGGCGATCTGGTTACGCAGCTCCATTACTTCCTAAAGAGATTAAGAATCAATGAAAAAAATCATTATCGCACATTTATCCCAACATTCCACCTAGATTTGTCATGCAATGATCTTTGTCACAGCTTATTTTTTTTGCAGATTCTGTCTGTATAGATATGTCAATGAGCTGTGACCCAGCGTTGACTCCCAGCCTGTTCCAGCTATAATGACATGCTGCAGTTTGGAGTGTGTATTTAAACCCATATCCAGGACACCTACTTTAATATTTCCCTCAGTAAAGAAATGGCTGTATCTTGGCTTATGTGTTTGGATTATAGTAATTCAAATTCTTTGGTGTTTTCTCTGTTGCCACATTCGGAGAGGATCCATTTTACGATGAGGCTTCCCACAGAATTCACATTAAGATATTTTAAATTTCTTTTCGAACCTCCCTCTTCCCACTTGAGCACCCTGCCGCCTGTTCCTAAGGATATGTAGGCTGCAATCGTGGCAGACTTTGTGACACATATTTAGCTAATCTAAACACACAGTGGGATTTTCAGATGAGACTTTAAGCAAGTAATTATTCGGGTGTTCTTTAAGATGTGGTTGTTTGCTGAAGCTGACACCCGAGGGGTTTTACAAGCAGCTCTTTCTGGAACTCAGCAGAATTTGCAGGGATTAGCGTGTACAAGGTCTTTTATTGTATAACATTGGACCTATGGAGTGTGTCTGTTACATATCATCACACTTACATTTTCATGGTTCTTCTTGAGGTGGATGAGCTCCTCCTTCAGGCTTTCAATCTCACTTTCCAGGTTCATGCGGCTCATGTTGGTGTCGTCGATGACCTTCCTGAGACCAACAATGTCAGCCTCCACAGACTGGCGGATAGCCAGCTCTGACTCGTATCTAGACAGAATGTGAAGAGTGTCAAATATTGTTGGAGATAAAGACCTACACTTACAATACTTGTCAAAATTTTGGACACAGCTTTTATTTCCAATGCTTTTTAAAAAATAATTTTCAACATTGTACATTAGTACTGAAGACATCCAGATTGTGAAGACAAAACAAACAAATGCTTAACAACCCAGAGCATGTTTTATATTATTAGATTAACCAAAGTAGCCACATTTAGCTTTGATGGAAGCTTTCCACCCTCTTATCATTCATGAGGTAGTCACCTGGATTTCAATTCACAAGTGAGCCTTGTCAAGAGTTAATCTGTGCCATTTCTTGCCTTCTTAGTTGTCTTATGCAAAGGAAGGAGGCTACAGATTCACTCGTCCTATTAGTTCTACTACAACTACTGTACAAACCCATATTATGGCAAGAAACAGTTAAGTAAAGAGAACGGACAGTCCATCATTACTTTAAGAAATGAAGGTCAGTCAATCTGAAAATTCTCAAGAACTTTAATGTGTCGCAAGTGTGGTTGCCATACCCATTAAATAGTTATGGTGAAACTGAAAGTTCTCATAAGGGCCCTCCCCATTTTCTGAGGCTTCTAATTCTAAAAAGATTCTCCTCTGCAGCAGAGGTATGTACTTGATCTTACTTTCCTGGAACAGTCGTCATGAGAGCCAGTTTTATCATAATGTTTTTGGTGACTGCACTTGAGTGCATATTTCAAGTTTTTGAGATTTTTTGGACTGACTGACCTTCATTTCCATCATGATAAACTACAGTATCTTTCCTCTTTACTTAACAGAATGTTTATTGCCATAATATGGATTTGCACAATAGTTGTAGTAGCACTAATAGGCCTAATGACTCTGTACCCACCCTTCCTCTGCACAAGACAACTGATGGTCTAAAGCACATGACTCTTGTCAAGGTACACCTGTGATGTGAAAACCATTCCAGGTTACTACCATGTGAATCTGATGAGAGAATGCAAAGCTGTCATCAAAACTAAATGTGTCTAATTTGGACAATGCAAAATATAAATTATATTCTGGGTTGTTTATTCCATTCATGTTCTTTCACAGTTTGGATGCCTTTTGCATTAATGTACAATGTTGAAAATAATAAAAAATTAAGAAAAAACACTGAAGGAGAAGGTGTGCTGAAATGTTGGACTGGTAGTAGACGTCTACTTCCTGAATCTTCAGTTCAATAATTTTTTTATAGTACCAATAATAATATAAGATTATCTCTGGGTGTTTCACAAGTTAAAGCTCTAACCTCAAGACTATATGGAGATCAAACCCAACCTTGAGGTTTTTTTTCACAGCCATTTATGTTTAAATGGCTACATCATCAGCATACATTATTATGTACTGTAGTTTGCAGTGACAGTTTAATTTTCTCCCTGGACTATGATGTAAAGATGATTTATAACTGCCATACATACAAGTGTCCTTTTTGATTATGACACCATAGATTCATCCTCCTACACGTTCAGCACTAAAGCAGGGTGTGCCTGCAACTGTCTGGCTCATTCATTTACAGTCTCACTGGTGTGGCAGGCGTGTCTTACTTCACTCTGAAGTCATCAGCAGCCAGACGAGCATTGTCGATGTTCAGGACCAGACGAGCATTGTCGATGGTGGCATCAAAGACCTAGAAGAGGTTGAGAAAAAATAATGGACTCAGATCAGATTACTTGTCATGCTCAATTAAGTCCTTTTTTTCCAAAGTACAGTTTGATGAAACATGTCAGGAGGGTTGATTTAAGATTAGATATGTAGTGCCAGGTTTCTTTTGAAAAACAGAAAGTGTCATTGTCTATCTGTGTAAATTAGGATAGTGGAGGTAGGTGGCTTCAAAAAGCAAACGGTTGCACTATTTGCTTTCAGAGTCACGGTACACTAGATAAGGACTTATATAGATGGAGAGGGAAATATGGGACCCATCCAGGTGAGAAAGTCCAAGAGCCAATCAGTGGCTGCCAGACAGCAGCTGTCCTTTTGCTGCTGAGGAACAGGATCTTTCCTGTCAGCAGGATGGAGGCAGGTGATTTGCATGGTGGTAGTTGTGGTGTGTGTGTCGATCATGTGGGTGTATTTGCACGGATAGTTGACTGTGTGTAGTCTGGACTCGCCTGTGTTAATGTTGGCATGAGAGTTTGTGTGTTTTCACATGGGGGCAGGGGCAGAGGGGAAACATTTAAGTGAGTTCTGCTGAAAGAAAAAGAAGGCTGATTCAACCCTGGGTTGTTTGGATGAACCTGGTCTTTTGGCAGTAAAAAAAACAACAGTAATTTCAAAGTAATCACAGATCAGTACTTATGTAATATATATATTTTTTAATTGGTAAACTTGTTTTTCTCTTCAACTCCCATTTTATTCCCTTTGGGTTTGCTGACCTTGATGTGTCTTCTAGAGTTGTTTCCCACAGTGAAAACATTTGATTCAGATACTTTTCCCAGTATTTCACTGCTACATGAGGCATTGAGTATTTAAGTATTTTCCAGGTTTGGCCAGAATGAAGAAACCAAAATAAGTGGAATTTTCCATTTGGAAAGTGTCTTAGATTTCAGGAAAGGAAAAGAAAATGTAGTTTTGAATGAAGAGTGACAGCAAGTTGAGTGTTACATAGTCTTTACTCAGTCAGTTTAGTGAATGATTCAATGTTTTTTGTTCTGTCTATTAGGGCAAAGTCTGGAATGAATGACTGGTATATTTATTGCACACTGCTCGCATTTACTCGCAATTCTAAAATGTTTTCTCCATTAACAGAACCCGGCATGTATGAATGAGGCACACCATGTTAATGTGAAATTATCAGGTTAATCACTTATAAAACACATGACAAAAAGTGCCTAAGCTAACAAACTCCACCTCTAAATACAGTGCATTAAGATTGTTGGATTTACCATTTAAACCCGTTGTAGGAGTGCTCTTTTCTGCTAACTTATCAGCCTCTGTTGCATATACATACAGTAATGCTCCAGTACCATTGTCCTGCTATGCCCACATTGTTTGTTTTAAACCAGATAAAGAGGAAAAAGGTTGTTAGACTAATCATGTTTGGGCTGCTGCTTGACTGTCCCAGCTTGAGTGACTCATGAAACCCCCTCCCCCCCAGATTCCTCCCCCATACTGTTTCTGTTCCAACCTTCGGGGCCCCAGCACGTAGGCCAGAAGCAGGCACCATCTTAGGGACCTGCAGGGCCCCTTATGGCCACTCATGAGTGTGATTGTTTATGAGGATATGCTGCCAGGGATTTCAGAATGTGCATCATGCTTGAAGTAAAAAAAAAAAAAAAAAAGAGTAAAAATCTGTTTTGCTTAGTTCCTCAACTTTCAGAAATTTATCATCCTATACCATCTTCCTCTGGGTTTCATCTTTCAGCTCACTCTTAGTATTACCTCCGTCTGTCCACCTTCCTTCTCACATGCTTTTGTTCAACATTTAATAAATCACTCTACTGACATTCTCCTGTCCCCCCCCCTATTCTACCCTTTCCCAAACCCCTCCTTACCTTCCTCCTCAGGTCGTCCAGGATTGCCTGGTACTTGCTGTAGTCTCGGAAGTCTGGGCCACTCTTCTCCAGGGCCTCCTTGATCTTCAGCTCCAGCTTCTGGTTGGCCTGCTCCAGGTTCCTCACTGTCTCCAGGTAGTTGGCCAGACGGTCGTTCAGGTTCTGCAAGGTGAACTTCTCATTGCCCATAATATCGGCGCTGTTTCCGCTCACCTGCATGCTGCTGGAGAAGCCTCCTGCTCCTGCTGCTCCCATTGAGGATCTCAGTGTTCCAGCAGAGGAGACACTGATGCGCCCCCCAAGCCCTCCATGAACGGTGGGGGCCTTGTAGACAGGAACAGAGGTACGGGTGAATGACATAGCAGGCTTGCTACTGGTGGAGGTACGCACAGAGTATGTTTGCCTGGTAGTTTGCATTGTTGCTGGAGAGAGTGAGACTCTGTGAGTGACTGTGAGTAAGAGAGCGAGGCAGAGGCTGAGCAGGCAGAAATAGGAGCTCACAGACACAAGGCAGGAGGACCAGAGAAGCTGCTAAACTATATAAACCTTTGTGGGCCCTCAGGTCCGCCCCCAACCACTCCCCCGTCACCTCCCTCTGTTCCACAGCACACTAAACCACAGAACTGCTCACACCACGCTTCATCCTGTTCAACCTTCCTAAGTTGGTCAGTTTTGAAAGAGACAAGGTTAGAGAAAACGAAAAGTTTTATTTGGGATGAACACTAAAAAACAATTAAAACTCCTCTTAAGACATCTTTATAAAATAGCTTTACAGACAATACTTGTAAGCTGGATTAATGTTATTAATGCCTAAAAAGTGGTGAACTATGCATAATCACACAATGCCCAATGAAGTTAAGGTGTACAATAGGTGTTTGTGTGCTTAGAGTTGTAGGACTGAAGATTGGAATTGAGACCATTTTTGAAGATCTTGGCTCATCTCAATCTCATTGTTGTTTGGTCATGGACAAAGAGGACTTATAGTTAAGGTCTTCTCTAAATGTTTCCCATTCTGCTCACTTTAGTTCTGGATATTCGGAAATGCTTTGATAACTTTTTATATCATTCTCCTGCTTTGTGTCCATCAACAATCCTTTTTCTCAGATCTACACCTACATGTCTTTTGTTTTTGATCTGCTGCTTTTACAAGTGATGCCTCGAATCCTTTATGAAGTGAATGTTGGACAAATATTCAGCTTTAGCTTCAGTTCACACACTTACTGTAAACCATTAGTCAGTCAAAGAGTGGTGGCTTGTGCTATTCTTGAATTAAAAGGTCAGCTATTCTGGGGGTTCATAATATTGACACTGGTCATTTTTGTTTTCTCAAAACTTTCTCAGTGAAACTACCATGCTCTGTTAAAAAATATGGGACTCTTAAACACCAATTGACAAAAAAATCTGAAAAACAATTACATTTTCATATGATTTTTGTAGGATTTTATTGTAAAAGCAGTCGAGACCACAGTTCCAGGGATGTCACTAAATTGCCTGGGCATTTTCTGTGTTTAACTGCCTAATTACCTCCACCAAGGGTGTTATCTTTTTGTCAGCATTTATTAATTCATTTCTCTGTTTGATGGTTAAGTACATAACTCAAAAAGTTATGAACGGATTTGGATCAAATTTTCAGGATAGATTAGAAATGGCAAAAGGTCCCATTGATTCGATTCTGGGAGTGATCTGGATCATCACTCCTAGATTTTTAAAGGATTCTTCACCATTGTGAGATAGGGACAAATTCAACATTTGTCCTTGTAACACCACAAATTATACATAGAAAATGTAGTCAAAAAAACCACAAGATAGCACAAAAACAGATTCAAACCACAATGTTTCATCGAGATATGGGAAATATTCCAGATATAGTGATCCAGAATGCTTATACTTAAAGAGGTTGAGGAAAAATAGCTACTCTAAGGTAGTAAATAGAACTACATATACATGCAACTGACACCAAATTACAGTGGATAGTCTGCTGATTCAGTAATGTGCCGACAGATTTGATTTATCTTCCAGAATAATGGACCTAAATCCAGAAGAAAACCATCATTATGGAAATATTATTTTTGGTGAATAACTATAGAACTAATAATGATATGTATGGAATTCCATATGCTAATGGTAGTTTTTCATGGTTAAAGGATCTAATAATGAGGCTACAATAAAACTGAAGGATATTACTTTTGAGTGCAATAACATCATAGGGGGATGAGCGTAGGTTTAAATGACAATGGTAGATTTTCACTTTGAAGAAAAACTGAGCTGCCTTGGCAGAGGTCTGCGCTCCGACTGCTTTCTAGTTGGGCTTTTTTGTGTTGTTTCCAACAAATAACCATCTCTTTCAACTTATATATGGGATCAATAATCATTTTTTAAATTTAAAACATTAAGATTTTACATTTTACAACTGAGCAATTATCAATATTGCACAGTTGTGAAATTTATGTTGGAGTCTTTCTTCTACCTGGATCTACTTGTTTTCTCACTTCTTCGCTAACTGCTCAGCAACCACCTCAAAGAATCATTTCAACATTCCTTCACACTGACCCACCCTTAAATTGAGACATCATCACCTTTTCCAGAAGTCAACAGAGACACATGTGATGGTTGAACAGATCCATTACTCATGTGATTTCATCAGTGTCTTTAGTCACAGTAGGAGGGGCAGATCAGCTCATATCTCACCTGGAGGAGGGAGAGGTAATCTACAGAAGCCACAGGAGACATTTTAACCAAGGATGTTGTAAAGTTTAATAGTCTGAGATTTTTTCAGAACACTGTCTCCTATTGATTTTTGGCTCAAAACTCAAAAAAGTCAATTCTCTCTGGGACCCAAATTCAAAACCACATACAAGTGAATATATTTTGTTTTTCCTATTTAAATGTAAAAGATGTATATGAATGAACATTGAACTTATTTGGATTCAATGTTGAATCACAATAACAATTCATGATTTGAAACAAATATCTACAAAGGAACAAAGCTGGAAAATGTAAAAAAGCAATCATGACAATGAAAAAGGGCGACACGGCGGTGCAGTGGGTAGCACTCGTGCCTCACAGCTAGAAGGTCCTGGGTTCGATCCCAACACCGGGTG
>JAQQAE010020182.1:0-10755 GCA_029823295.1 Pseudamia nigra | reverse complement strand
TTCTTTTAAGTGTTTACCATCTGGTGGCTGCATACTGTAGCTTCTGTTGTAGCACCATCTAGTGGGTGCATGACGCACCGCAACTGCGCCTTATAATCCGGTGCGTCTTATGTATGGAAAAATATTAAAAATGTGACATTTTTGGAGGGTGCGCCTTATAATCCGGTTCGCCTTATAGTGTGGAAAATACGGTAGGTAGAAGTGCAGAAACCACACCCAGTTATGCATCAACTGTGAAATTCTTTTATGTCCTGAACATGGTGCTCTGATGATATTCAGATTGATTTTCAGATATTTAAAGAAGACATACTGTACACATTTTAACAACTTAATTTAATTCTTTCATGAACCTAGAATGTGTATTTTTAACTTAAGTCCTAGACACCACAGAGAGCTTTCACTCAACTCCAGTTTTTCAACTCCATACCAAATGGGCTTTTTCAGTGTGCTGCTGTTGAGCATACCCTTTCTTGTCTGCACCATGGATACCACCATCAGGAGAACCACTGTTGCTACTTGTGTATGTTTTATAACATTCTTGTTTTAAGCTAATGTTAACTATGACTTCAGGGTGTCATGATTTCTGCTCTTCCCAAAAACACATTCTATTTATGTACAAATTTATTGTGGTTCTCCATTAATTATTTCTACAGCAATAATTATTCTTCCTTTGGTTCATACAGACAAAATGTTCAAATATTACACTGCTGACAAAAACAGTCACAATAAAATCAAATAAAGTACAACTGGAATATTTAGTTCATACAAAAATTATTATCACAGTAAGAATTAATAAATTCATGCTTAGTATAATGGTATTAATTCAGTGGTGATTTTATTAGCCAGCATTACAATAAAATCACCTTCACATCAAGAATTTTCTTCTTAATAACTGTTGTTTTTATTGTTCTATCTCCTGCATTCAGCGTAGTATTTTCACATTCTTACAAGGTCTGTAGTTCTATTATAGTAGAAACTAAATTCTGAGTTTTCCCTCAAATGAGCTTTAAATACTTCAAGCCGTGTGAATGATTTAAAAGATGCCAAACAGTTTACGTTGTACATTTCTTTGTTTAGGTGGTCTTAACAGTTTTTGTCTTTTATTTTGAAATTGAAAACAAATTGAACTGAAAAATAAAATTAGATTAGATAACAGAATCAATTTTATTGTCACTGGAAAAAAGTACAGTACGTGAACATGGAATTTTGAGTTTAACTTTTTTTAAAACTTTTTTTCCTTTTTGAGCTCAGTTAGAGACTGCAGGAGTGTGAAGCATTTTGATTTTGGACCTTGGTCAAATTGGTCCATTTTTTAATCTTATTGATTTTATTCTTATTTTTTATTAGTTCTATATATTTAACTTGTTTTATTGATATTGTATTTTCTGTCGTGAGTGAGCTGTGCTTCCATACAACACTTTGCTTTGGGACAGATGGATGTTCAAAGAGCTTTATAAATAAAGTTGGATTGGATTTTACTCTTTTTCCATCTTATAAAAGAATAAAAGAAGCATTAGCTCATACACTCATTCACTGTGTGGGTTTGATGTGTGGGCAACTAAAGTGGACAAAAAAAAAGCCTTAAAACCCCCAGAATCCCAAGTGCCTACACGGAGACCTGGCTGGCTGGTCAGATTAAAAAATACCCACTGAAACCATCACAAGTCTTTATTTGTGGTGGAGGATTTTAGTTTTTTTTTTTTTGTTCACGTGAAACAACAATAACCTCAGAGGATTAAAAGTCAACTTTGCTAAATTATCTATTCAGCATGCAATCATAATGAGTGGTATTAAAGCCCTTTCATGACATGACTGTAAACTTAAAGCGCTGAATCTGAATTTACAATGAACAATACCCAGGACGTTCATTATGGAAGCCTGTGTTTGTTATTGCATAAGGGACTCAGTCACTAAATCAGCTCCCTGAGGATGACCGCCGCTCCGCTCCCCCTCTGATACGTCTGCCTGGAAACTCTGAGTGCTGCTCATCTGTTCTTCAGTGAGACAGTCTGCTTAAATACAGGATTGGACATTTAAATGATTTCACTTGTGACAGGCCTGCTGTGACAGAATAACAGATTCTGCTGAACAAATAGGCCGTGGAGGCTGCCGGTGTCCCTGGAGTCGGCCCCCAGCCCTCAGGCTCTGTTTTGTAAAGGACTTGTTTCAGTATGGCAGCACTTCTGGAAACATATTGGCCTTGTTACATTGAATGAAATGCTAATTCTCACAGACTGTCTGGATGGGGATCTTTGTGTGTGTGGTCACGCACATTGCACATTGGTACATGCACAAGTGCATTAGCAGGAATAAAATCTATATAAATGTATAAACAGTGTTGGGGAATAATGCAAAATATCGGATTATGCATTTCTCCGTCATAACTTCATGCACTGTCTGTGTGATGCTTATTTTTATAATGGTATAGGAAGTAATTGGTTACAGTTCATTTATAAAGTAGGGCACAAAGTGCTTTAAAGTATAAAATCCATGTTAAGATAAGAAAATCCCATATATTCTGCGATACTGTCTTACTTTGGCCTTAATGTATCTTTAGTGTGTTTTAAGGCCCAATACAAATTTTCTACATCATGGGCCAATAAAGTGAGTTTTATTCTTGAGTAGAAAATATGAATAAATATACTTATTTTTTATAGAAATATGACACGGATTATTTTGCAAACTTCCCACATGCGCCTGATTTGAAAATGATTTTACACCATAAGTAAGGTAAGGTAAGTAAGGTCCTCAAACATCCTCTTTTGTCATTCTCAACCCAAACATATTCAATTTACTGAGGAAAAAAAACAATATTTAAAAAGCAGATTTTTTTTGTCTTGCTGCCATTTTTATATTAAGGGTTTTAGTTTCAATGCATATGGTAAAAATAAAACTATATGACTTTAAAGGCGTGTGGCTTCTTTCTTCCATCGACTGGACTGGAAATTTGGTTGAAAACGTTTCGCCACCCATCCGGGAAGCTTCTTCAGATGGAAGAAAAAAACCACACGCCTTGGATACTATGACCTGGATGACTGAGAATCTTCACAGACATATATGACTTTAAATTCACAGGGCCATAACTTGATATATTCCCCTGGTAAAGCATCATTTTATGTAACTCTTTCACTGAGTAATGATTTAGGTGTGTGAACTGAAGTTAAAACTGAACATGTGTCCAATATTCACTTCAGAAAAGATTTGAGGCATTGCTTGGAAAAGCATCACGTAAAAAACAAAAGAAATCAGTTGAAGCTCTGAGAAGAGGGATTGTTGATTGATTATTGTATAAGTTATCAAAGTGTTCCAGAACTGGAGTGAGAAAATGTGTAGGTACGTACAGTTGAGAGGGTGTCTATCATTGTTTTCTTTTCTTAAAGTCTTAAAATGTAAAATAAGCTAATCATAAGTCTTAAATGTGAGTTTTGTATGTTTGAATCACCACAGACATTTGATCTAATGTCCTCACTACTGGGCTTTAAAGCTCCAACTGCAGCTTCTTTTAGTTTTTTATTTGATTTATTTATTTTGTGGAATATTGTGTTAATGTTTTGTCAGTGTGTAGATTGTTTTGATCATTTCTGTTGATTGTCTTGAGCATTTTGTTCAGTTTTGGTTCACTTTGTCGAGTATTCATTTTTTGTCAATTTATGGATGCTTTTGGTCATTTCTGTTCATTTTTTTTATTAGCTCCTTATTTTTTAGAGAATTTCATTGATATTGTTGTGTGCGTCATTGCTTTTACGCACTTTCTTCATGACTATAATCATCTTTATTCACTTTTTGTGTGAAATTTGTTGATTACATGAGTCATAATTTGTTCTCTCGACTATTTCTTCATTGTTTGTTAACTTTTGTGTTTCCATTTTGTTTGATTTCATTGCTTATTTTGTAAATACACCATTTGATGCTACAAATGACAACACAACATTACACAACATTACATCAAAATGGACAAAAATCACTTCAAATCTAATGAGTAAAATACATGAAATGTGACATGTGGATTCATGTGCAGTAAAAATGGGGCCATTATAAATTAACTGGCCAACCCTCAGTCCTAAATTTGATTAAAAATGACATAAAAAGGTCTTAAAATACATGAAATTTAAGCATCCAATACCTGTAGACACTGGATGACTCAAGGCCACATTGATTCATACTGTTACTTTTAATAATAACAGAAAAAAAAGTATTAATAATATATCATATAATGGTTTAAATCACAACAGAGGATTTTGTGAAGTGAAGTCTAAATTTATTTGCGGTGATATATTTAAATTCCTGCTGGCCTCGGATTAAATCATTCCTGCCTTATTTTAAGAGCGTGCATGGTGCTGCTTGTCCTCTGACAGGCTGCATAGGTGGGAGTCTCTGAAGGCATTATAAGTTTATGACGGCATGATGAGGAGTAGGCCGGCATCTCCTTAAAACAGCCAAGCACGGCTCTTTGTGAACTTACCTTTCTTTGTGTGGGGAATTGGACAAAAGCCATGGTTCCCTCTGGTCTGTCAAAGCTATTCTATAATCAACCAAGCGTGGCTCTCCCCTTAAAGAATAGGAAGACATTATTCAGCTTCCTCCTTCTGATCTTGGGGCCACAACAAACCATGTAAGCCATGGCTGACTGGTTAAAGCAGGAAAAAAGAGGAACACAATGTCCTCCTGTCAGGGGTTGCAGATACAGAGGCCTATGAGCCAGGCGTCACGTGACTCCGTGGTCACCGACTCGACCCCGGTGGCCGCCGCTCCGAGCGCCACCACACATTGAGAAGCCTTGAACCCAAACGCTCCAAGTCGTCTGTGAGGTCAGATGTCAAAAAAAAAAAAAAGAAGGAGTCTGGTTAAACTGCAGAAAAGCTGTTTCTTAATCAAAGGCAATGCCACATACAGTGGATTCCAAGTGAGACAAAAAAAAGATATTTCTCCTCAGAACCCAAACTCAAAAATCTACGTAACATTGCATTTTTATGTTTTCACCATTTAAATATAAAGATAGAACCTGCAAGAAGTAATTTAAAAAAACATTTTGTTTCATTTTATTTTGATTTAATGATGGTACACCCCACAAAATAAGCATTAAATCAGCAAAATAAACAAAAGTATGAGTATCCACAAAGAAGAACAAAATTATACAAAAATGAAAAACCAGTTGACATTTTTAAAAATGAACATAATTCATGAAAAGAAGCAAAAAAGTCAAAAAATTATCCATACCTGTCCAATATTGACAAAATAATCCACAAAAATTAGCAGATATCAAAAATATACAAAAATATCAAGAAAATTAACTATATTCCAAATCAACAAATTAATCAAAATAATAAAAAATGTACAAAATGCACAAAAATTGGCAGTTTACGCCAAAAAGAACAAAATGATACAAAAATGAAAAAAGAAGCATTAAAGACATTTTTTGTAAAGGTGAACAAATAAGAGCAAAACATAATCAATCAAATGAACAACTGTGTCCAATATGAACAAAATAATACACAAAATATAGCAAATATTATCAGGAAATATACAAACTAATCAAGGAAATTTTCAAAATATTCACATAATGAGCAAAATAATCAAGAAAATGAACAAAACGTGTACAAAATATGCAAAAATGAAAAAAAAACACTATCGACAGAAAAGCAAACCAATTGTGCTCCTTATTAACAAAGTTATCCACAAAAATTAGCAAATACTATCAAAATATACAAACTAATCCTCCATGATTAGCGACATATCCACATAATGAACAAAATAATCAAGATAATTAACAAAACATACAAAATGTGCAAAAATCAACAGAAAAAAATTATGCAAAAATTAAACCCAAAAATGAAAGATTTTTTAAAAAAATAAATAGAGTGAACAAAAAAGCAAACATACTTTTGAAAATCAAAATCTGCTCAGTATTAACAAAATGATCAAGAAAATTTGAAAAATAGCTACATAATGAACAAAAAAAATAAAGTATCTACAAAGTGCACAATGCAATCCATGAAATAAATCTAAAATGAATCAAATATCCACATCATGAATGAAATAACTATCACAAACTGAACAAACTATCCACAAAACTAATCAGAAAATGAACAAAGCATTAAAGAAAATATTGAAAATGACCAAGAAAAATAACAAAATAAAGAAAAGTATCAGTAAATTAACAAAATATGCAAAAAACGTACAGAAATGAACAATAAATGAACAAAATCACCAATAAATATTAACCAAATTATGAACAAAACTAGGAGGAGTCCTGACCCTGAGTTCAGAATACAATGAAGGAATGAACCGATCTCGTAAGTGCCAGGTACACTGTGTTTAACAAGACACTTTCACCACTGGAAAATGAATTTCCAGTGTAAAATGGCTGAAAAGGTAAAATCGTAGGCTTATTTCCTGGCGTGTGTGATCAGCACTTCGAGGTCCCCGTTTCTCCAACTGACTGAAATGTAGAGACTTAACACTCAGCCAGAACATTTATTGGCTGAATGGTCTCTGTTTGACAAACTGCATAAGGGGATTTTAAATTAAATAAGGAGGTAAAGTCTGCTGTTCTCCGGGGAACACAAAAAAAGCAAGCGGATGTGGACTGTATTATTTAAACTTAAAACACAGATTATCCAGCATGAGCATATTATCAAGACTCCATGAGTCGCTTAAAAACATTGTAGCTGTAACGGAAATAAAGTATTAAACTGAGAACAACAGATAGGAAACCATTCCAGATTCGAATGTTTCCTGCTTGTAAGTATGTAAGTAATATGTATTTATACAGCGCTTTTCAAGACAAAAGCCAAAGTGCTTCAGAGAATCAAATCAAATAAATTAATAACTGATAAATACAACAATTAAGACAGTTTAAAAGAGTAGTAGGCTTGGTCAGAGGCGCTGACGGACCAGCAAGTTACATATGGGTGTAAAAGCTTATTTCTATTTGAAAAGTTGTGTAGGTGACCAGCAGAGGTCTGAGGCAAAATAGAAAAGTGTTCTGTGGTTGGAGGAAGGTCTCAGACCATTTGAAATGATCTTTGGTCCAGAGAACACAGCAGCTTTTCTGGATCCTGGGTCCAAGCAGTGATTTCCAGTAGAGAATCATGTCTGAATTTAACACAGTGCTGCTTGGGGCCTGATCACAAGCGTCCAGTGTTGACCTTTGGCCTTCCTCCTGACTCTCTTGAATCTTTTGATGATGTTATATACTGTAGATGGTGGGATCTTCAAAGACTTGGCAATTTTGCATTAATTTTAGATGCAGTTTGACGCAGATTGGTGAACATCTGCCCATCTTTATATCTAGGAGGCTGTATATCTCAAAAATGCCCCCTTTATACCCATTCATGTTACTGACCTAATTAGTTGTCAAATGCTCCCCCAGTTCTTTTTGATTTGAGCCAGTTTCTTTTTTGCCATTGTTGCCCCTCTTCCAACTCTTTTGAGATTTGTTGCTGCCACCAAATTCAAAAGAAGCTCATATTTTCCATAAAATGGCAAAATGTCTTAGTTTCAACATTTGATATGTTGTTCCAATAGGAATAGAATATGTGGTTGTGAGGTTTGCAAATCATTGCGTTCTGTTTTTATGTACAGGTACATCCAAACTTTTTTGGAATTGGTATTCAGAGCCACAAAGAGGTAGCCAGAGTGTATCTCCTCAACAGTCCAAAAAGTATGAGATATTTCTGCTTAAATAATGGCCCACAAAATTAATTAATGTAATATTCAAAAAAGGATGAATTACAGTATTGAATATCAAAGGGTACATTATTTTTGCAGTCAAAGCAAAGTCAAAATGTGTCATTCCCTTTAGTGCGCTGTAATTGAGGCAAATATAAAACTGTTATTATTCCAGTGAAGTGCAGATTTGAAGTCTTCTGCCAATGATCACAGAGTGCAGCGCTGAATGTTAAATAGGTAAAGAGCCCTGTGGCAGAGGCATTGGCCCCCTGTTACCACTTAGCCCTATTTGGCTGGCCTCGCTCACACTCATAATTAGGACCCCCTACTGTGAATATAAATGGTCCCTCAATCAATAGCGATAGAGAGACATAAAGAGAGAGAGATGTGAAGACCGTGGGCATATCTCAGGGGCAAACATGATAGCATTATGAAAGGAGCAGCTTGAAAGCGGCTTTTACGCTGACAAGGGAGCTAACGTTGTAATTGTCCCTCGGGGGACCAGGAGCTCTTGTTATTAGAAAACAATTTCTCCCTCTAGGCCTCTTCTTCTTCAGCCTGAGGGCACACTGATTCCACTCCATTCTGATATCCAGTTACAGACTCATGTAGGATAAATAAATAAATAAATGATGCTGGAAAATAAAAAAAACTTTGGAAAGTTCATAGATGCAGTAAAAGATTTAGTAGCAGCAGGGATTAGCAGAATGTTCCGTGTATAATCCCAAAACAAAAGTATTATCAGTGGTGCAGGAAGATGATAATGTACAATAGGTCATTTCATATCCCTCTGACTCTCTGCAATTCAGAACTCACAACATTAAAAGTCCCATAATGTGAATATGTATCTTTATTAGGTGTTTAGGTTTAGATAAACTAAGTAATGATAAATAAAAGCTAAAATTATGTCTTTGTTTAGTCCATGCCAGCAACGGACAACAGGAAAAAACAGCATTTTGATTTTTTATGATTTGTCACAAGTCATAGCCAATTGTAATCAGGCTTAATTGCACAAGCAAGTAGAACTCTACATTTTTATCAATCATATTCAATCATATTAAAAGTATAATTAGCCCCGCCCTAACGAGCAACTGATCAATATTCTTGCCTGCTCATGAAAAGTACTGTATATTTTTCTGTGTTTACATTATTGCAGTGCCTGAATCTGACCCCAGGTCACCTTGGCAATGAGCTGCTATTCAGCCAATCAAAGCTATTCCTGATCAAATGTGAGCAGTTATAACAATAGTGAAATCTGAGCGTCAAGGTAACACACTTTATTTTGCTGACATTCTTACAGTATTTAATAGAAATATATACTGGAAACACAGACAGTAGTATAAGTGTTACAATGTGGGACCTTTAAAGCTGTGTGTTACTGTAAAAAATGCAGCTTTACTGGATTATGAGATTGCTCTGTTATGTAAAGTAACTGTGAGTAACTGTAGCATCACTCAGGACTATCACACCGTCACTTCTTGGATGACATGCTGGAATCAAAAACAGGACATAACCATATATGGAGAAATGAAGGCTGAGAAGCCGCTGTGCAGTGTAAGCGGTCTTGTGGGTAAGGTGATGCTAAACGGTATCTTACTGACTCTGAACTATGTTCAGTCTACGATGTTGGCAAACTAGCTCGTAGCCGATTGTTCATGGTGGACTGATTAAACAGGAGACCTGCCGTTCAGCTTGGCTTACACCCTCACAGCTGTCAAGTTGGTATGTCTATTATTTTCTTAACTTTACAGGATGTTGAAGGAATCTGAAAAGCGGGCTGTTTCTCCTCAGTCGCCCTGTGGTTAGATGAGCTACAGCTGCTAGCTGCCTAGTAGCTACCACTATGACTGTTTTCAGCTCCATCACTGAGTGTGTGAGCTTGCAGACCTATGAGGTTGTAAGCCGTGTTGACTGAGAAGTCACCTGTCAAATTATTTATGGTGAAATGTGACAAACCATCGGCCAAGATCTAAATTCCCAACATCATAGACTGCATCTTTAAGTCAGTAGAAGCTAAGAAGTTTTGCAGCCTGACTCTTCAGGTGGTGTTGTCAGACAGAGCTGTCAATCAAAGCCCAGCATGGCTAAGATTTGTAAAACTAGTTACGTACTATAATCTGAACACTGCAGCAGAAATGTAAAGATGGACCAAATCACTGAGAGGGTCCAAATAAAAAGTATGAGTATTTTTGGAGCTACATGAGCGTTGCCCTAGTGGCTGGCATTGGTATTACAACTTTAAGTTATTTCCTCCTCAGACTCATCTCACAGCCCTGGCCCTCACTGTGCAAAGTCAAGTGTTGAAAATATACACTTACTTGCTCAGCAAATTTAAATAGGAAAATTGTAGCTTGACTATGACAGGTTTCACTTGTGATGTCATAAGTTCAAAAAAATGAAAAAGAATAATTTTTCCTGTCAGTTTTACTGCTTAGGACTGGCAGTACAGAACTGGGCCATTTCTAAAGCTTTGGGACTCCAGCAAACCACAGTGAGAGCCATTATCCACAAACGGTGAAAATATGGAACAGTAGTGAACCTTCCCAGGATCTTCCCATAATTACGAGGAGCACAACGGTGACTCATCCAGGAGGTCACAAAAGAAACCACAACAATAGCTGTTTGGGCCACCCTTAACAGCAACAACTGCACTCAAGTGTTTGTGATAACTGGTAATGAGTCTTTTACAGCTCTATGGAGGAATTTTGGCCCTGTCATCTTTGCAGAATTGTTGTAATTCAGCCACGTTGGAAGGTTTTTGAGCATGCCACAGCAGCTCAATTGGATTCAGGTCAGGACTTAAGGCCCATTTATACTCTATGCAAGGGCGCTGTGAATCAGACGTCAAACATTGCTGGCATTTATGCTCCAATGTGTACTTTAAGTTGCCGTGGATGTACACAATACATCCACTAGCAGTGTAGAGTTCAGACCAGGGGTGGGGAACCTATGGCTCGCGAGCCAGATGTGGCTCTTTTGATGACTGCATCTGGCTCACAGATAAATTGTAGCTGACATTTCTTAACACAATAACTAATGAATAATTTTAATCCATTCATTTTCTACCGCACCTGTTCAGGGCTG
>JAQQAE010020181.1:0-10755 GCA_029823295.1 Pseudamia nigra | reverse complement strand
CTTCACCACAGATCGAATTTGGCTGTCCAGTTTAAAATCACTGTCCATCTTAAAACCTAGGTTAGTAACAGTCTCCTAGTTAGATAAGTTAAGGCCTATTCCGTAATGTTCATTTCAGGAGGAAAACTGACCACACATCTTCTCACAAATTGTTAGTTGTTTCTGGACTTAACACGATGGAATTTACTGAGACGGAGCGGGTTTTAGTTGTCACAAGTTGAACAGCGGTGCGAAGAGAGGTTGTTATCTTGTAAACTATTTAAAAATGTTAAAGGAGACATACTGTGTGCTCTGTTAACTGCTTCATGTAATTCTCAAACATCCCTAGCATTTGTTTAAGTTAAATTTTTTGGTCTACATTGTCCTGGTTTTCACCCCCTGTGTGCAAATGAGCTGCTGTTGACCACACCCCTTTCCCATCTGTGCCATGGATTCCATCATGTAGACTTCCCAGCACATTATTTCAGGATGTTTGGATGGTTTTTGGTAGTTCTGGTGACTCCTGGAGAATTGACTGAAGATGACTGTGTAGTTGTAACATCATAAAAATCCAGAAATCCAAGTGGCTTGATTCAGGTCCAGTTCTCTAAAAAAGGATGGGTGTTTTTCTTTATTTTACCTAAAACTTTTGATACTTTATTATTACAAACCTGTTTGATAATTAATTTTTTTTATGTCCCCCTTTTTACTACACACACGAATGTCTCATAACAATTCTATTGCTTCTGACATGAAGCTTCTGAATCTCTCTTCCAGATGGTGATTTTTCTGAATGTTGTTCTAAAAAACTGTCATAGTGCAGAATGTTGTTTGCCAAATATTATCAAGAATGGGAACTGAAATCCTAGTTGATCTGTGGTGAATTTGGTTTCAAAACAATATTGAAGCTCAAAATAAGCTCTGTTATGCTCTACAGTGCATTGCTAACATTCCATCCTTTGTCAGAGTAACAATAAAACTGAAAAATAATTCATTACCTTTGTGCCAGATTACAACCACATTATTTCACCTCATTACCCGTTGTTAGTTGTTTACGGTGGATGCATATTACATGCAGCAACAATGCACACCTGCAAACTGAGTTGTCATCGTTTACTAAACTCCTTACTTTTCATGCTGTTTAACATAATTAAATTAAGGTAGCGCTTATGTACAGTAGATGAAACACCAAATGTAGAAGAAAATGCAAACTATCACAGAGCTAGTTTCTTTCATTTTACAGAGATAATTACACTGTTATTGTTGCCCTGATATTTGGATTTCAAATGTACACCAGCAGTCAAATGTTGCTGTGAAATGAGACAAGGAACAGATGATTAAATTTTGGTGGTGATGTGAATCACCATCTCAGCGCAGGATGTTTTTTGTGCTGGGCTGAAGGCGTTTCAAGGCTCAGTTTGTAGAACAGAGCTGTGATTGACAATCACTATCATGATAGTTAATGTACAATGTTGAAAATAAAGAAAAATAAAGAAGAACAAGGTGTTATCCCTTTTTCCTCCCCTCTCCCTCTCTTTACCATGAATTAAGTCTGAGATAAAAAAAGATGAAGTGATATGTGACTCAGATTTAATTTTACATTCAATATGAATAATAATTATTGCACGAGAGACATTATCATCATTTCTCTTACTTCCAAGTTCCATGGCAGCTCTCAACCTCTCGGCCTAATTCACTATTTCATCTCCATATGCCTGGTGCATTAGCCTATTCTCTTTCTCCAGCAGCAGCTCGGGATAGAAACCCTCCCTCTCCTAATAAACCATTAAAGTGGAATGACTAGATTGATATGAAAGAGGCTTTTAAATGAGAAAAAAAACTGCATGTCTGCGGTACTTGGACTGACTGAGAGCCATTTGGAGAAATTCATTTCCAATGCACCTACAATACCAGAGTCAAATGCTATTTGTAGAATCAGCAGGACTTTTTATGTTGTGCATGTGTAAAAGTAGACACCTCAGTAGTCAAATGCTAGCAAAAGGTCTCATGAAAAGTATTGATCCAAAAATATGTGTTTGACTTGAATTCATGTTTATTTGCACTGGAATTAGGCACCGTATTGTTACCTTGTTGATGTGGTGACGTTTTCACCACCTGTGCGTATACTGACTAAGTGAATATCTAGACAAGAACTACCAAAATGACATCTGAAGATTTTGTAAATGTAAAGAATGCTTTCATAGTAAAGACATAGTAAAGTCTTGCATTTCATTTCGTTTGTTCTGGCTTTTATTGTAAAAATACTACAGCAGGGTGTTGTGTTCTGTGTTTTTAAACTGACGTACAGTTCAGTGTTACTGTTGAACCTGTTAGAATTGTTTGTACATGCTTATTTATGAATTTGGTGAAATTATTCATCATGACACATTCAGTTTGGCTTTACAGTCAGCACTACAGATGAAAAGAAAGGTACCTCTAGTCAACAGCTAGGAAGAGTTTCGTCAAAGGAATGGATAAAGTAACATTTGATTCGGTAAACATTACTGATAAACATTTTAATGTTTCTTTCAAAATAGCACAAAAGGCTATTGAGCCTAGGACAGTGCAAGTCTAAAGAATCACAGGGCAACATGATGGTGCACAGTGCAGTTTTTTGTCACAACAAAATGTTCCTGGTTTGATTCCAAATCCAGCTGGGATACTGTGGTGGATTGATCTGAAATATTGATAGTATCAATACCAACGTTATTTTCAGTGTTGATACTTGTGTGATGAGATTGACAGTTGTTTCATTTTTTTCCTCTCTACCTTCTGCATACAACGCCTGTTAACATCATATTCAGTGTGCAAACACCACTTCTGTCATTTCACCCATGCTTACTTTGCCCCTCCCCCTCTTCCCCTGCCACGCTGTGACTTGTCGCCGTTGTGCAGTCACATGACGCAACAGTGCGCTGCTGGCTGCATGGCAGGGAGGAAAGGGTGTGTTGTTTGGAATTATAAAATATTGCCTTTCAGCATGGCTAAGAATATCCAGGTAGCTGATTTATAGAAGTCAATGTAAGTTTTGTCATCTCCATCATTAGTTAATGTTATTTTTTAAAGTGTAGTCAGTCATCATAAATAAAATTTCAGATTAAATATAAACTATTCAGACAGTCATAATATGTCCAGCCAGCTGAAATAAATTTAAATTAATTATTTTACTGGAACTGAAAAATATAGACCTATGTGAAGATATGTATATCAAACCTGAAATATGAATATGGCTAAATATAATTAACCAACTGTTAAAGGAACATTAGTATTCCCATATTTAGGCTGCATGCAGACAGGTGATGATGCATTTGCTTCATAAATAATGATGCATTGCTCTCTCCTTCATGAGAGGAGATAAGCTGCGTTTTTAAGTAAAAGGTATCGGTATCGGTCCCTGCAATACTGGCCCTGTATTTACATGATATTAGATTTATACCAAATTTTTCAGTATTGCACAACCCTAATGTCTGTCTTTTCCAGTGCTCCAGCCTCCTCCAAAAACATGCTTCAGTAGGCCAACTGTGCACCTTTGCCTGAAGAAAGCTGGGAAGGATCCCAGAATGACAGATTGAATGACTGAAAGAATGAATCTAAGCACATCATTGTCCTCCTTGTTTAATCCAATAGTTAGTGTGTTCTATGACGGAGATCCTTACAAAATTAAAAAAAAACAATTTTACACTAACATCAAATAATCTGCACATTGGAGCTGTCGCACTTTTTACATCAGCAATAGTTCTTATCAAGTTCACGGTGCATTATTATTTATTGCCTGTCAAGTGATGCATTTTAACTGTTGGCTCATATCTGATACAACCACAGGATGTGTCAGAGACCTTGGTTTGATGACCAGCCCGGGTCCTTTGATCAATGGAACCCTTTCACTGCAGGAAAAATAAAGATGATCTTAATAATATTAAAAAGGGGTTCTGCGTCTCATGAAGCTATGCCAAGGACCCAGGTTGAACAAGCCAAAGCCCTGGGAGTGAAAGTAGATTTCCTGGCAACTTAAAATGTCTGAACTGCAATGCAATACTATGTTCATATTTCATAAAAGAATAACACCAGGAATTTGGCCGATTGCTTGTTACTGGATTAGTGCTCAGTATTATCCAGTCTGCAAAGCTTTGAAATTATTTCTAAGTCTGAAAAAGTCCGATCAGTGCAACCCTAATTTAACCCTACAGCATTATACCAGCTCCTCCTTTCATCTGCCTTATTCTTCTTTTTCACTTTGTTCATTTGGTTTGAAGTATTTTTCATGCTCCCTGATGGCCTCTTGCCTCGTGCAGATGCAACGCACACAAAAGGAGACATCAAGGTTACTGCCTATGGCCTTTCAGCATCCTTCACATTTTAGAAGAAAAGGGCAAGAGAGTCTCTGTTCTTGGGAGTCAATGGAGGCTGATGGGGATTGTTGCTTACCAGAGGCAGCCCCAGGCTCCTTGAGGAGCGCGGCGCGGGGCATGAATGAAATTGAGTGTCGTCTGTCATGGAGATTTGATTTGAAAGAAGATTTTCATTGAAAGCACTCATCTGCATAGCTGAGGTGATCTGAAGCACATTATTACAGCCCTCGTATCATTTGGTTCTCATCTCTGAACAAGAAGCCTTTCAGGAAAACAAAAAGCCCCAAAACCCCAGACAATCAGAGAGAGATTGCATAATGCTCATTTGGCGGACGGCTGGGACATTTGGCTCCGATTTGGCTCCTCTTTAACCCACTGAAAAAGAAAAATCAGCAAGGATTTGGGCTAATCCTCTTAGCCCGATGCTTTCTCTCCCCCTGCCGACTGGAAGACGAACATGAGCTCAGGCATTCGGACCCCCTGACTGAGCCAAGCCCGGCAGCCCCCCAGTTTATTTTAATTGCGAAATGGATATGTGAAGGCTTCCTGGTGACTTGTTGGCTGTGGAGCTTTTCCCATTGGCCTGCTGGGTTACAGCTTTGCTACAGGACTGAGCCAAAAGAGCAAGTGAGAGACAATGCAATCACAAAGTGCTCAGGTCCTCCCTGCTGTTCCCCGGTCCATTACATTGTTTTTCTCTATGGATGTCATTTTAATTGTTCTAGTTATTTGTCACCAATGCAAAACAGCACCCTTTATGAAGCTGTAAGATGACTTAATGTGTTTCAAAAACCAGTAATATAATGTTCTCAGGCTCTCAAAAGTTTAATTTATCACTCTCTCAGCTCCATTTTCCTGCATCAGCCAGTTCAATTGTAGCTATCTAGAGGATACACAATGATGCTACAGTTCTCAATGGAAAATGATGAAAGGGAAGACCATAAATATAGACAGTGAAAGATAGAGAGAAGGGGAATGAGATGAGGAGATTAAATAAATCAAAGAGAGCTTGGAAACAGTTTTCATTTTCTGGTACATTGCTGAGTGTACTTGTATGAAATCTGATAAGAAGTCGTAGGAAATCACTTTCCAGAACCAGCTGCTGTTATGTTGTTGAATCCGACACTCACCACAACTGTTTAACTAAAACTATTTCATAGATCTTATTCTACACATCATCCTGTCAACGGCAACATTAGCAGACTGCTGAGTGGCAAGAGTTCCAAATAAGCTTCAGACCCTCCTGTGTATCAAGACCCTCCTGTGTGAGTCGTTTTGTCTGTAGCTCCAAAAACCAGCTGTCAAGTCAACACTGGAGTACAGCCTCACATTGAGTTAGTCATTAGTTTATCACTGCAAACATGACTTTACATTCTAAAAAATGTGTGTTTATATGTTTCTATTGCAATTTTTGCAAACCAGAGACACATTATTCACCCATAAACTGTGATACAACCATAAATACACTTCTTACCAATACTTTCAATGCACTGTACAGCATTTACTACACATAGTTCATCATATTGATTGATTTATTACATTGAGTTTAGCACAGCATTTCTCTGCTTTTTAGTGAAATAGCATATTGCACACATGGATGTTGTGGTTTTGTGTAAAAATGTTGGAGGAAATGGAATAATCTGTACTATTTCATCTTCATAGTCTCACTGGACTTTTCAGATTTTAAGATTTATTGTGTAAACCTGGGAGTTTGGGTACAAACAGAATGCCTGATGGTAAAGTGCAGGATTTTGTAACTGTCATCCACCTTTCTTTCCAGCCGGAGACACACTACAAGATTGCTCAATTTTACCCATGATTCACAGCTGAGCAGAGTCCGCGCCTGTGAGCCCTGGTTGGCGACAGCATGGCTAGTTGGCACCGTAATCTGTTAGTGTTTGAGGGGTTAAGACTCGAATCCACTGACTCACCACACTGTTGGATAGTGTGTACTGGTTACCAACCCATTGTCAAACACATGTTGCCAATGAATAGCATCAGAAAATGACGATGTGAGGAAGTAGCGGGAGTATCAAGACAACAATGGCAACAACGGTCATGCCATTTTTGAATCTTGGTTACCTCAGAGCAGATAGCTGTGCAGACCTCAGCAACAGCGAGCCTTTTGTTGTTCATTTTTATTTACCCTTTAAACCGGGGGTGTCAAACTCATGCCACGGAGGGCCAAGACCCTGCAGGTTTTCTCTCCAACCAGTCACTAAAGCAAGTGTTTTCACTGATCAGCACTCCTTCAAATTGAGGGGAGGAGCTAATCAGTGAAATCACCTGTTTTAGTCACGGGTTGGAGTAAACCTGCAGGGTCTCGACCCTACATGGCACGAGTTTGACACTTGTGCTTTAAACGGTCGCTCTCGTAGACACGGTCGCTCTCAAGAGTTTATGCAAGGATGATGCATTCATTTTGCTCCAACTGGATTGACAAATCAGTTGTGTAGTGTGTCCCCAGCTTAAAGAAAGCTTAAAATGGCAAATTAATTATAGATTATGTGCATACAAGCCATCTGTTTATCATGATTCGTCTATAACAGCCATACATATTGACATAGACAACAATATGGCAAAAAGGCAAGGGAAACCAGGATAAGAAATAAGTTGGGATACTTTGTATTCTAATGTATTCTGAACATCAAACTTGAATTTTGTTGTAAGATTTGAAGGATGGATGTTATTTACCAAGTTTTTAACAATACATGATCATTTTGAGGTCAGGAGTCTGAGGAGTGTGAAAGCACCACCCACATGGTTCAATCTGAAAGACTGCTTATGAATATTGCATATTGTATTTATACTTCAAGTGACTGTGGTGTATTGTATTTTCAAAGTGATGGCCTAAATGCAACTAAAAGTACAAGGAAGGATACATACAGAGCCATAACATACTGGACTCTATGTTCCTCAGTATGTGTGTTTACAGTAGGATATAACCTCAGTCACTTAAAACCAAATGTATGTATTCATGTAGAACAATTAATTGATATCTTTATTGTAAGCAATGTTCATTATCAGATGCAAAATCTCCTATACAAACACATAAATAGCTTTCTCCTTCTCCATTATTAAACCAACCCTGCTCTTCATGTCAGGTGTTTTCCTTCAGTATTTCCCAGGTGAAGTACTGCAGCCAAAACAAATTACCATACGCCTGCCCACAAGAAGGACGATAATTATGACAAATGCTGTCCCTCTGTGTGTTTCCTGCTGCTCGGGCTCTGTCTTTCACATTAATGAAGCTCTCCACACCCAGGCAGGTTGTTGTTCTCTTTTTAACGTGCTCAAAGTCCTTTTCAATCTGAATCACTGTGATCTGGTTGTGTAGTTAAAATGATTACTCTATATTTATTTATTCCAGTCCATCCTTCAGCACTGACAGACTCCGGACACTGAGGGGGGCATTACCTTGGCTTCCCGCCTGGTCAACAATATTTAATTCCTTCCCACTGACTCCTTTCTTCGCTTCTTTTGTCAGACACACAGAGGCCTTTTTTATGCCCTGGAGTGATGTAAAGCAACATAATCTCAACATAAGAGGACATTAACCCTTGACAGTCCACCTCTGTTGTAGGTTATTGCACATGTCAAGTCAAAAGTTCAGGTCGTTGCGAGTGTGTGTTGAGTTCGGTGACAAAGTCGGCTCCCTCCAGGCTCCATCTGCAGTCTATTAAGCCTTCAGCGCTATACACCTTGGCCTATAAATCTCTGCTTTCTTAATATTCTCCAGTTTGTCTGGCCTCTGACCATGGCACAATCCCTCGATCAACTCTCACATGACTCCTTAACAGAGGGCTGGGCGTGCGTACGGGGAGAGGGGATGAAAGAGTAGAGAATCCAATAAAAACACAACTTAAAAAACCGAAGGAGCTGACGCAGTGTGGAGACAGCAGCACATGCTAAAAATAAACATGTTGAAAGAGGAAAGATAAAACACAACCTTCTCTTGGCTGTGTGGAATTTGAGGATTATCAGTGGATCATGATGCCAAAATCAACACATTTTTTTGCTGTTTTGATCCAATTCTACATATATCCATAAAGCAAGTACTGTACATCATTAAAGGTCATGTGAGGCCAGAGTTAAAACTGTAGGATGTCATGTCTGTTTGAAACACATGGATCCTATAGACAGAACTGATACATTGATAGGTTAGCGTAGGGCAATGATCTGCAACGTGTGGCCCCTCCCCAGTGGCTTCTGTGGCTTTGTCCACTGATGGAAGTAACACATCAATAAATCAAAATGTGCATAACTGAAGAAAACCCTCGACAAAATGAGCAAAACAATCAGGAAAGTAACATAACATAAGCTAACAAAAATGACTAAAATGATAAATTAATTGAATGAAAAATGAACACAAGCGAACAAAATAATCAACCAATGGACAAAAAATAACCTAAAAAATGACAAAATACCCAAGTAAGTGAACAAAAGATGAAAATGAAGGAAAACCAGAAAAATTATGAACAAAAGTCACACAAAGCTGAACAAAATTAAAGCAAGTTATGTCAACGAAGCACCCAATCACCAATCTCTCATTCATATCTCAAATATACAGGATATTTTTATATAATGAGGTCATGATCATGCAAATTGAACTGTGACATAATTTTGTGACTTTTTGCTTTCTGTTTTCCATTTATAGTAGCAAGTCCCTCTTGTAATCAGAGGTGGGTAGTACTCTAGTACTTTTACTCCTTTATATGTACTTCAATACCTTTTTCCATATAAATGTACTTCTGAGAGCAGGTGTTTTTCCACACTACCCTCTCCTCTTACTTACATTGGGATAAAAAAAGTATTTCTACTCAGTTACATCTGGCCACAGCTCAATGAGTAGGAGGAAAATGTTTACAAAATAATCAATTAAATTAAAATATGACTTAAATAGTCAAGTAAAATATCCAAACGAGTAAATTAAGCAACAAAATGATCAAAAACGTGCAAATATAATCACAAAAAAATGAGTAAGATTAACAACATACAGTAATAAAAATACTCAAGAAAACTGAACCAAATAGTCAAGTCAGTTATATAATAAGGGGAATTTATATGTACAGATGACTAAAATGATGAAAAATAAAGACATAAATTAACAGAAGTAATAAAGAAATTGATCAACAAAAATCAACAAAATAAGCAACAAAATGAGAAAAAAATGGTCAAAATAATCAAGTAAGTTCACAAAAATAAGCAACAAATGCTGAACAAAAGACAAAATGTACCAGAATATTAGTAAATGTGAACAAATTTAGTAACAATATAGGTAAAACAACAAAGCAAAATAACCACCACATAAGTTGAAAAATGAAACAAAAAAATGAGGCCGTATTAAATTTCATTTTATGAGATTACTCACTACTCAAGTCGTTACACTCTTTTCCTCAAGTACCGATGTCTGAGTCTGATGTACTTGACTCACTAGCATTAGAAGATAACAATACTTTAACTTGAGTGCTGCATTTCTGCATACCACTGCTTGCTTGTAATCTAGTGTTTGATTAAGAGCATAAGTAATGAGCAAAAACGCTTTCTGTGATATTGATTCACAGCATGGCTCCGTTCTGTTCTACACAGGTGGAAAAGCATGAGATAGGTTATTTGAAATATGGACTGGGAAGAGCAAAGCAGAATTAGCCCACAGGGACCAGGATAGAGGAAGTATCAGTGACAACAGAAGGACACTGACTTATTCAGACATAGTGAGACATAGTGAGACAATGAGCCGGGGTGGAGGTGGCTTGCAGAGGAAGACGCGTATGTAACAGAAGACTAAAACGGTTTAAATCAGGTGCTTTGAGTGAGATTAACCAATAGGATGCTTAGAGAGGAATCACTGCAGCAATCAGCTGGTTAAATGGGCACTCAGCTCTTATCAATAATGCACCAGGAAGGCAGAGGTTGACTTTGTGGCCTGTGTTAACTACCACTACACTTGACTGTTTGACTTAATTAAAATGAAACCGCATTGAACGTTTGGTCTTTTGGTGTTTTACATCCACTATTAAAGTGTCATTGTAACATGTGCTACATGGGTGTAGATTTTGTCTGGATATTGGTGAGGGACAAAATAATTAAGAAAATTAGTAAAAATGAACAAAATGATTAAGAAAGTGAATGAAAATTAACCCATAAATAATGAAGAAAATGAATTAAAATGAGAAAAGTAATTAAGAAAAAAAGAGAAAAAAAAAACTATTCAAAACTAAAAAAAAATACTCAAGAAAATCAATGAGCTAACTAGGAAAATGTGCAAAAATGAACCAAATAAGATAAGATAAACTTTTATTAGTCCCACAGTGACAAAATTCAGTGTTACAGCAGGATACATGATGCATGAAGAGATACAGACCACAGATGTAAAGACATGAAAGCTCCTAACCATGCATGGAGGGTTCCATCCCAAATCCAGCAC
>JAQQAE010020180.1:0-10755 GCA_029823295.1 Pseudamia nigra | reverse complement strand
ACGCTGAATGTTTTCAACACGGCCGCGGCTTCTGTTAAGCGCTTCCTGATGACGTTCAGACGACGTGATGACGTCTGTACACCAGCCATCGGTCCGAGGCACCGGCTAATGTGAGCAGAAACGCGCAGAAATTTAGAAAGGTGTGAAGTGGGCCCTGGCGCGGAGCGAGCCAAAATGGCCCCAGTGTGAGTACGCCCTAAGTCTCCCAGCTGGCCAAGGAATGCCTGGGAATCCCTCCAGAGGAGCTGGAGGAGGGGGCTGGAAGTCTGGGTTTCTCTGCTTAGGCTGCTGCCCCTTTGACCCTGACCTGGACAAGCGGAAGATGATGGATGGACTTAAGATGAACATAATACTCAGGAAAAAATGAGCAACTTCAGACCTTGAAATGGACATTTGGTGAAAATAGAATGACAGATTTAGGCTCAATAAGCAGTTCTATAAAATTTTAATTTAGACATGTTTTCTGCACATACCTATTATATTTTTCATATATTCCACTACTTTTTTGAAGCCAAGAAACTATTAACCCCGTTTTAAGCACCATACAGTTTGTCCACAGGTGGGAAGGAGAAGAGATTTTAAAATATTCAAAAATCGGACATCAAATGTTCAGCATTTGGGCTACAGTAAATTATGTCTTTATACAGTGTAGTGCTCTAGGATAAAAATGGGCTCAGTGTACATAATGCTGAGAATGTTCTGATACTTTTGATGTTAAACAACACAAAATGAGCAAATAATGTAAAAAAAAAATCACAAAAATAAACAAAAAGAACAAAAAGTTAACAAAAAAAAAAAAAAAACACATTATTAAACAAACCAAAGAAAAGTAAATTATAAAGTCAGGGTACATAATAAGCACAAATGTGGAAAAATTAAGAAAATAAGTAATGAACAAAAACTAGTCAGAAAATTAAACAAAAATCCACAAAACCAAAAAATCAAGAAAGTTAAAAAGAAAACAACCAAATTAATAAAAATCAATATATGAAGAAGAAGAAGAATATATGAAGCTGTAATAAATTAAACATTATGAAGTTACTCACTACTTGAGTAGTTTTTTACTCTCTTCTGACAAGATTATTCCTGCAACTTTTATTTTGTAAAAGCAGTGTGGGCCGTGTGTCAGCTGTTTATTATTACTGACGTTTGTGGGTGTGATTATGTAACGAAATAAAAGACATAGCAGATTTTATTAAAAAGTGGAGCAGCCAGGATTTGTAGCTTTAATCGTTCATGAGCAGGTGGTTTGAATCATGTCTTCAGTGTCCTGAACGTCCTGAAGTGACATCGTGACTGTTTTTCAGGGGGACATGGGACCTGCTGGCAGTGTCGGACCCAAAGGCCCGCAGGTATGTATTTTGTTGCGTATATTTGCTCTGCAGTGATTCAACATGATGGAAACTGTGTTCAGACTTAAGCTTTGTGCACTTTCAACCAGGGGCCGCCGGGTCTAGAGGGCCAGATGGGACCTCCAGGCCTCAGAGGACGCCAGGTGAGGACAGTTCAAGGCCAGACGAGGGGCATTAAATGAGTTTTTGATTTGTTGGGCTTATTCACCTTGCACGTTTTTCAATAGCAGGAGCTTAAATTCTCTTTCTGTGACTCTTCACAGGGCCATCCAGGAATGAGTGGGGCCCCTGGCCCTAAAGGGGATCCTGTGAGTTAGTTTTCACCACCCTTATGTTTTTAAATGTGAAACCTCAGCGGCTGAATTTGAAACCAACCGAGCATCAAGTCAAATGCCTTATATCATTTAAATCAGGAGCGCTTTCATGTAGAATGGAAAACCTATATATTGAGTAAAATATCCTGAATAGAAACAGACTTTGGCATGAAACTCTATGATGAAAGGTATTCATGTGAGTGTGGAGATTCTGATATGGAGAACACGTTAAAGTTTTACAGCTCACATGTGATTGGCTAACAGAGTGTGTGGTTGTGAGATGGAAGATGGAAGATGGAAATCAGCTGATTGAGTAAAAAAATGTGCATTTGACTTTAATAGACAGTCCTCACTGAACTTTCAGTAAACGTTTCTTGAAAGTAAAAGGCTCGTTACTTCCGCATAATGACCTGATTGCAATTAGTTGAGTGTTTGTTGCTGTTCCTCTTTCTCTCCTTCTTCTGCCATGATTTAGTGCTTATTTTCTAATATTCGACTGACACCATTTTGATGAGTATTGACGTTAACATTTTGGAGCTGGCAAACACCACTGCTCCTGTGGCATTGAATCATCTGAAATATCATGACTGTAACAGCTCAGAACAGATGGTTTATGGTCACAACCTGCACTGAGTTTGGACTCAGATCTTAAACATGCAGTTAATACCTGTAACATAAACCGTTTATGAAAGATTCTTTATATTCCATATAAATCTAGCATTAAACTTAATTTCATCTGATGCTTTTTAAGTCATTTCTTCTGGAATGTTTGATGTTTTAAAGGTCCAATGTTGGGAAACTAGCTAGTAGCGACTGTTCATGACGAACCGATATAAACGATTGAACCAGCGACCTGCCAGTCAACACGGCTTACGGCCTCACAGTTGTCAGGCTAGTATGTCTGCTCTTTGTTTTACCTGTGTCTCCTCAGTCATCCTGAGGTTAGATAACTTACAGATGCTAGCTCCATAGTAGTTACCGCTACAACTGTTTTCAATTCTGCCAGTGAGTGCATCTATGAGGACATAAGCCGTATCACCTGTCTAATCATTTACGGCAGACCACAACAAGCTATCGGCTAAGACACAGATTCCCAATGTCTTGAACTGCACCTTTAAATATTAGCTGACTTTTAAATTTTAGGACATGGTTGAAATTATTCTACTGCAAATTCTATCTGAAATTCAACCCGAATAATCAAGACATAGACTCGATCAGATGGCATTTTCATTTCATTTGATCATTTGTTTCTTAGGAAATTATCAACCACTGAATCCAGTTGTTTCTCTCGGAAGGAAAGAAATGTATTTTTCGTGCACATTTTTGCACAAAGGTAAAATAATATTAGTGACATAAAAAGTTTCCACAAGGGACACTGAAGTGAAGGTAGAAATCAAATCTCACCTGTGGCTGAAGTGTTGTGCTGCATATTTGAAAAGATTTATGGATTGTTAAAAAAGGCCAAAGCAATGAGTTAATAAAGCTGGAAAAGGTGAGAAAGAATATTAGAAAGAATAGTAGATTAGACACTTCAGAGTGAGTGGAACCGCTTTGAACAAGGTAAATAAGTTGTGATGCACCTAGACACACATCTGTTCACTTTATTTAGTGTTTATGTTGACAAATCAGATTCTTTCATCAGGATAATTGCAATCAAGCCGGAGAAAGTTGTCTGTGAAATTATCTGTAAAATTACAATCCATAACTGCTGCGTCATTTTGGAGCGCTTTAACATGAGCAGACTTTAATGTCAAGTAAAATTCCTTGTATGTGTATGCGTGCTTGGCAATAAAGTCTGATTCTGATTCTGATAACTGAATTATCAGTCTGCAATTATTGTTTAGTTGCCGAATAGTTTCAGTGAGTTTTAAGGAACACTGTTGTCAAATCGGTGCCATTCTTTGTCTTTTTGTTTCATAGTGAGTCAGTGAAACCGCTTAAAGTCTAAAGGCATCACTTTGACTGCACTCTGGTTTATTGCCCTTCAGAGTAAATGTTTAACATTCACTCTAAAAACTTAATTCACATATTTGCACATCTTATCCATTGATTAAAGTGGGGTGGTTCAAGTTACATCAGGATAATATTATGTCAGTAATGTCATATTTAATGTTGGTTTGTTGCTGTTTTCCAGTTTTCTTAATACAAACCCAATTTGTGTCTCAAGGGATAAGGAGGGGGGGCTGAAAATGTCTTTAAGTCTTAAAAATGTGGCTTTGACAAAGAAGTTAAAAATCCCTGGTTTGGATTGTGCAAAGATGCAAAACAGCATACGAAGCCAGATCATCATTTCGTCATGTCAGAACACACAATATCATCTGTCCTTGTTTGTGTCACAGGGAGCTGTCGGGCCGGTTGGTCTCCGGGGGGAGCCCGGCTTTGAGGGGCCCATGGTGAGTAAATCTGCAGGATATGACATCACTACATCATAATATGGCATTATTACTACTAAAGTTAGTGTTGGATTCAGTACCGGCTGGCTGCAGGGTTTTGTAACTTTACAGGTATTTGTGCCTCAGTGACACTCATCGTGTGCTGTGAGGCTGAATGGAACGGTGTGATGATGAAGCCTCACAGCGCCATCTACTGGATCATAAACTGAACTGTGAAACATGGTGCTGCTTAGCCCTCTGTCCCTGCAGCTTTACTGGACCGTTGTTTTATCTTACAGTGATTATAAATTTCCTTCATTACCTTCACCACGGAGGTTACATGTTAGTTTATTTATCTGTTTGTTTGTTCACAACATAACTTGAAAAGTTATGATTTGGATGGAATTTTCATGATAGGCCTTAAATGGCACAAGGACCATTGGATTAGGTTCTGGTAATGATCTGGATCATCGGCCAGATCTAGAAGATTTCTGAAGGATTCTTCACCAATTCAACATTTGTCCTTGTAACACCACGAATAACACCCAGAAAATTTAGCCAAAAAACATAGGATAACAGCATAATAGATTCTATCGAACCACAAGGTTTGATCCCAATAAACTATATTGTGGACAATATTGTGTTTATAGTGATCCAGAATGTTTATACTTACCCTAACCCTTATACTTACAGGGGTTGAGGAAAAATATCTACTGTAAGGTAGTAAATAAAGCTATAGACGTGAAACTGACACCAAACTGTATTGAAAGTCTGCTGATTCAGTAACGTGTCCACGGATTTGATGTAGCGTCAACATTTACGGAGCTAGATCCAAAAGAAAACCATCATTATGGAAATATTATTATTGGTGAGTAACTATTGAACTAATAATGATATGTATGGTAGGTTTTCATGGTCAAAGAGTCCAATAATGATGGTCAAATTAATTTAAGAATGTAACTTTTGGTGCAGTAACGTGATGGTGGAATTGACCATAGGTTCAAATGATTGTGGTAGGTTTTCACTATGAAGAGAAACTGAGCTGCCTTGGTGGAGGTCTATGCTCTCGGCATGCTTTCTAGTTATTTTTAATTTTTCACAGTAATGGCACATTCTTCCCTCCAGCCTCTATATTTGTCTCCATTTCAGCTCAATTTACTGTAAAATTACTTCTATTTACAACATTAATTTAAAACAACTAGTACATGAGAAAAAGACCTTTTCAAAACAGAAACACTGGATTTAAAGAGCAGACAAAGCAGGTGTTACTGATGATGCTAATGATGCCTTTGTTCCATTTCCACACGAACAATTGAGATGCCTGAAACTCAGCAACTAATGGGATGCAGCTATTTATAAAAAGCTGTGCGTTGTCTGCGGGTCGAGATGTCTGCTGTGAAAAAGGTCCATTTAGGACACGTAATGAGCTAAAAACTCTGACTAATGAGGTGATGTGAAACAGCTGGTGTCAACAGGTGATTGTAATCATGATCTGGACCAAAAGCAGTATCAAGGACAGACCTGGACCCTTAGGAGCAAAGATGGGCTGGTGGCTGCCAACGTGCCCGCAAGTACATGAGAAAATAATTGAAAGGTTTAAAAACCTGTTCCTCAGAGGAGCAGAGGGAGGGATTTGGATTTCTCTGCCTTACAAGTGCAAAACAGAATTAACAGAGAACCACATTTTCTCAGGATTCCCTGGTGGTTTTGAATTAAAACGCAGACCCCCGACTACAGCATGACTTTGTGACAGTAACGGTTTTTCATCATCTCTTTAGACCATGATTCTTTGTATTTCTTGCCCTTCCATGCCTCACCCTCTTGGCTCCAACTCGTCCCCATCTCCTCCAGAAGCCTTGTCATAATTCCAGCGCTGTAGCCCTCGTGGGCTGTGAGGGCTCCACCTAACGGTTGTTAAATGTGACAGTATAGCCCACAGAGGCTGGTCAATTTGCGTAAATTATCACAGCTGTTCTCGCCCTTGCATAATGATGCAAGCACCTGTCGCCGACCAGCTGCTGCTTAGAGATGGAGGATTTTTCAGTTTTTCAGTCACATTTGTGGTTATTTTGCTTTTTAATTTAAGTCATGAATTAGAAATGCTTTATCATAGTTAATTGTGTATTCCTCATAGCTACCTGATTCAGCAGTACTCCTGTTGGTCATGCGCACAATGCATTATGGGAAATAGTGTACCGCGAAGGACCCATCGGTTGTAGCCTTCGTTACCCAGCCGACAAAGGCTGCATTTGTCGGCTGCATTTGAAGGTGCCGTCGAAATGGGACAGCCTTCAAGCTCAGCTATAACGTCAGCAGCCGACAAATGCAGCCCACATCGGATGCAGGCTTTGAATTGGGACACACCTCATTTCAGCTCTCTTCTCAGACGGTTAAGCTGTGGCCAAATTCAAGGGCTGCAGTCTTATGGGCCGCATTTGTCCACCGTTGACATCATAGCCTCCAACCATCACATTTAATGGGACACAGCTTCTGAGATTTTTGGCCCTATTTTACCCACGAGTCACAGTTGGGCAGAATCTGCACCAGTTTCCTGCCATCCATGACTTCAAATAAGAAATACAGAATAAAGGATATTTATTAGCTCTGTGTCATCAGGAGACATGGCGATGTAGAGCTGTGTATCATCACATCACAATCTGTGAAGGTGTGAAAAAACTGCACACCTGTGTCCACTCAATCTGAGACCACATAAGGAATAGAATCAAATCGGATTTAAATCAGATTTCATCTGATTTGTTCTATTCGCATGGGCAAGAAAAAGGCATATCTGGGACACATGGAGGTAAAAAATTTAATTTGCGCCCGCAGTGTGAACAGAGCCTTGTTTCCAGTGTTCTTGTGTAGTTTTATGCTGTGGTGTCAGTGCTGGCTCATCTTTTCCTCTGGCATTAAGTCTCTATACAATACTACAGTAGAATGTGAGATATGTTTGTATGAACATGCTGGTGATAAAGTTGCCGTTACCAGCTGTCTGATTACTTAAATCATGTCATGTCCAGATGTGAACAGTTTTAGTCAGTGTGTTTTTTGATCATTTTTTTTCCAGGGCGCCCCAGGGAGACAGGGTCCCATGGGTTTTCCTGGAGTACCGGTAGGTTCTCATGGTTGATATGAACATCAAACATTCTCAGCTGAACCTTCTTTTGATCATTTTTTTTCTTTCTCAGGGTAACAGAGGACCAGATGGGGACAAAGGAGAACCAGGGCCTAAAGGCGACAGAGTAGGAACCTGCACATTTCTGTTCATCAACATATAGTGTCACACAGCTGCTTACAGTATGACTAGGCTTTGTTGGTTAAATAGAGGCTCTGTTTTTATTTTTCTGAGGGTACTGAGGGGGCAGCAGGAATCAACGGTCCTCAGGGAGAGAGGGGCCCCACTGGTTTCACAGGTTTCCCAGGGACCAAGGGCCAGCCTGGACCCAAAGGCCATGAGGTACAGCATACAACGGCGTATTTCAACCTGCTCTTTATTTCTAATACAGAGGAACTGCAGAAGAACTTTAAAATGAATCATCCAGTGTTTCATATTCAGGCCCAAAACTGTAATAGAAAAAGAAAACACTGATCAGAGAAAATCTGATGTTTTAAAGTCATAGTATGTTCAGATTTTTTTCTAACTTGCTCCGAATCATGACCTACAGTACTTGTGTCTATAAAACGCAACACATATTTAAGGTTTAATAACACATTGATTTACATGCAGTGAGTGAAATAACCTCCACTGTGCCACATTTTACACTTTTTACAACACTGAGTTATGACTTTATGTGAACTTAGTTTATACGTGTTATATTACACGTTCTGTTAAAATGAGAATGAAGCTGCCGGATCAGCCTGACTGATTTTATATTTCTTCATCCAGGGCCGCAGTGGAGAAACTGGGCCTCTGGGAAAACGGGGAAGCCCAGGGTTAAAGGTCAGTATTTATTTGTTCGTTAAATGACTTCATGTCTTGCTGTAAACCTCAGATTGAACTTCTCCTTTAAATCATTACTTCCATGTAACTGGAACAGATCAGTTTTTATGAAGTTAAATGAACAATTCAGCTTCCAGTTGTGTTAAATGTGCATTCACTAACTTCTTTGTCAGTCCAAGAGAATATTTTTATTTTGTATGTTTTGATGAAGTTGTGAAACCAGCCCAGTGTGTAAACTACATTACTGCAACATATATCTTTAGACTATCAATATACTAAATGTGATTTTTTAAATTATTGTGATGTGTAGTGTTTAGTGTCCTATCATCATGGTTGTGAATACACACAGACTCAATCTCTGCACCTACAATACAACACACTCAGACTGCATCTGGGAACGGAGTGAGGAGTCTGTAAAGTTACAAAATAAGAACATCAACGGTATGACGTTGAAGGAGATGTCCAGCTCTTACGTTTCTTAAATAAGCTGAACATTACACAGCATTTCACCTGTCAGAGTTCATCCGATTGTATCATCAGAGGTGACTGAACATGACTGTGTTGGAAATGGCTTGATACTTGCTACCTGCTATTTGCTGCATGCTACACATGCTATTTGCTTCCTGCTGTTTTCAGTTCTTAGTGGTTTTTTTTGGCAGGTTCCCTCAGGGAAATAAAAATTTTAGCAACAACATAGCACCGTAATATAATGTAGGACAGAAGGACATGGAAAAACAGCACACCATAGAAAATTAAACACATTCAATCTACATAAATTATGTACGATATCTTAAAACATATCTATAAATATGTACACTGCCTGGCCAAAAAAATCACCACCTTGCTTTAACTAAGCAAATAGGTAAGAGCCTCCCATTGCATAATTATTACATGGGTGACTGTGTTTCAGCTGGAAACAAGTTACTTGTCCCAAACTGATGCAATGAGTAGCTTCTCATTTCTGAAACAACCATGTCAAACACACATCCTGTGTGTCCATCTGTTTCAGAAAGGTCAAATTATTGGCATCAACAACTACAACTGCTTTAAGAACTACCCAACACATAACTAAAAACTGCCTAACTAACTAAATGTCATTGCACATATTATTGCACATTGTCCAGTTTGTGTTTGTGCTCAGGCTTAATGCTCCTCCCATCCTACTCAAGTGACTTTGCATTAAATCGGGCTTCTTAACGCTGATGGATCAGGTAGCAATACAGCCCCACAGTACACTGCAAACTTTGTCCAGATCAGTTCACATCCAGGTATTTTTGACATAATGTAGAATTTTCAGATTTTCCTACCTCCTACCTGCTACTTGCTGTTTTCATCCAGAATCACTGATACAAATGAAGTCAGTTTAATACCGGGTATCGGGCTGTAGGCACTAATATGTGAACCTCTCTGAAGGGGAACAGGGGACCAGGTGGACGCAGTGGCAAACCAGGCCAAAGAGGAAACAAGGTATCACACACCTGTCACACTCCTTTCACTGCAACATCAGGATAACATATGGTCTTATCTTTGTGTGCAGCTTTTTCCTGTGTGTTTCCCTAAACTTTAATTTCAGGGAAGTCCAAAACCTGCACCATTTAACAACAGTGTCCAATTTAGGTCCAGCTGTGTGCTAAAGTATTTCAAAAGGGTCATTCCGTGTCATTTCAACAAATGGCCCACACACTTGAGTCTCAGAAAATTCTGAAACTTTCACCAGTTCATTATTTATCCAGTGGGCACACTGTGATATGTTTTTGAGATATGTTTTAGTGAGGGGGGTATGTGTCGATTTCTTCCAATTTCATTTGAAAATGGAAGCAAAATAAGGACGCACGAAAATCACGCTAAAATCAACCAAGAATGAATATGAATGTGAGCGATATTAAAACCAAGCTCCTTTCAGGATGCTAATTTTGTGTCATAAGCCAGCATGTTTATTTGATGTCATCTTATTTTGATTTGTGCAGGGTCGGACTGGACAGAGGGGTCATCCTGGACAACCAGGCCCATCGGTAAACTTAGAGAAACTATTTTAATTATGTCATCAGCTGTAAACACTTCATTCTTTATTTAATCACAAGGCAACTGAACCATAAGGCTGGTAAAACTAACTTTTTCCTTTTTGTTCTAATTAAGAATTAAGAAGTAGCCTGTGATTGTGCTGCGTCTTTACATAGGTTTTAACTCGCTGTACTTAAAAATTCTCCGTATTAACTGCACATCGTTAGACGGCTAGCTCCTGTTTGACAACCCAGTATTGTTTTAGTTATGGCTGTAAAGACAGAGTGAACAGGATGAACAGTGTGATTCTCTGTTTGTGTGATGTTTCCTGTCAGGGTTTACCTGGGCCTCCTGGACCTGAGGGAGCAGAAGGAAAGCCTGGTACACAGGTTCCCATTCTCTATCATATTCAATCCCTTCACCTGAAAATACTGTGTCTGTGTGCATCCAGTGTGTTCATTATGCTGTAAACTATTGACTCGTTTTTATACTTTGGTTTACCTGTCTCGGTTTCTTCTGTTCGAGGATCAGACTAATAGTAAAAACACTTAAACAGAGCTCTCTGTCCTCATTAATTTGACTGAATACAAGATTATACAGGCAGCTGATGAAGTGGGGTGTCAAAGTCATGCCATGGAGGGCTAAGACCCTGCAGGTTTTCTCTCCAACCAGTCACTAAAGCTGGTGATTTCACTGAGCAGCACTCCTTCAAATTGAGGGGAGGAGCTAATCGGTGACATCACCTGCTTTAGTGACCGGTTGGAGAGAAAACCTGC
>JAQQAE010020179.1:0-10755 GCA_029823295.1 Pseudamia nigra | reverse complement strand
CATCATTGTATAAGCCGCAGGGTTGAAAATGTGTGACAAAAGCCGCGGCTTATAGTGTGAATATTACGGTAATATTTTCCATGAAATACTAAAATGTCTCAGTTTCAAAATATATGTTGTTTATGTTCTATTGGGAATAAAATATGGCTTTTTGAGATTTGCAGATCACTGGATTCTGTTTTTCTTTACGTTTTACACAATGCCCCAAGTTAATTGGAATTGAGGTTGTAATATGTTCAACAAAACCTTTCGGTTGTCCTTACACTGAGCTAAATTAAACAGTAATGTGAAATGAGCACACAGTATGTAACACACCGAGTAGAGTAAACACATGTCCGTGTCGTGCTAATGACACGTGAATAAGACTCAGATTGTAAAACTTATGTAACTAAAGTATAGATCCTCTGATTGACAACAGAGCAGAAATTGTTAACTAGGTTAGTATAAAGCCATAAGGTGTCAAAGATCAAGACCAAATCAATCTGTTCTCAAATCAAAGGAAAGTTCTTTTTAGCAGTTATTTGGATGAAAATTCAATAAAAACACCATAAACAGTAAATCAAGTCTGTTTGCACACAGCAGTGTTTGCTGAAATTGCTCTTCTTTTCTAGGTCATATGGATGAATAAGGTAAGTAAATCACCAGCTTGTAATCTGGCTGCTGTCACCTTGTTCCCTGACTAAAAGCCCTTATCAGTGTTGACAGTGTTGGAGCCATTTTGTTTGCAAGGCATAAATAACGTTACACTGGTCATGAAGCAAGATAAGGTGTTTCATGAAATGTGAGCCACCTTAACAGATTTTGACAGGTGGCTGATATTCAGTGGAGTTGATTTGGTCCGAGGGGGAGAACATCGGAAATGAGATACAAGAATATGTGCAGGAGCAGTAAGATATGAGCGCAAAACAGGGCTGTGCATTATACCCCGATGATTCTGAGGGTGCTGTCGATATCATTGTGTGTCACGAATGTGTGAACACCATGGGACAACTGAAAGCTGCAGATATATTTATATACAGTGGCTTGTTGTACACATGATAATGTGTGTAATTTACCAAGAGTATTATCAGCAGAGAAATGCAGACAGAAGGAAAAACAGAAACATCTTAAAACATATTATTATAATAATAATATAACATTATAGCATTGTAAATTGTAGTGTAGTTTGTTTTACTGAGGTGGGTAGTATTTAAATTCAGCGTATTTCAGGTCTGTATGTACTTTTTAGCATGTGAATATTTTGTCGTCCGTCCATCAATCCATCCTTATTTATGACAATGATAATAAAAAACTGTAACATACAAAAGGAAATATCAGTAGAAGATCAAGAGAATTTGATCAAAATTCTGTACTCAATGGATAGCCTGAAAATGAACAATAAGTATGATCTACGGCCATGACACACTGCATAAAAATCAGACATGATGGTGTAGTGCCCATCACTGCGTGGGCTCAGGAACATTTCCAAAGACGACATTCTCTGTGACATAATTTGTCTCTGTCTGCACCTACGAATTCAGGTTTAAATTATACTATGCGAAGCAGAAATCCTACATAAACCATACTGTATCTAGGGATAGTTGTCTTTTCTTGGCCCAGAATCATTTAAGATGAATTGAAGTGGAAAACTGTCCTCTGGTCTACTGAGTCAAAATTTTTAATTCATTTTCCAATTCAAGTCATGTCCTCGTTCAAAAGTCAGCATCTGTGATGGCACTGGAGGGGGGGCATTAGTGCACAGGGCATGAGTAACCTGCACTTTTGTAAGGGCAACAATGATGCTGAATAATAAATACAGCTTTTGGAGCAGCATTTGCTGCCAAGTAGATGATGTCTTTTTCAGGGAGGGCTCTGTAGTAAAAGAGTGCTAAACTGCTCTGCCCTGGCTGGATGCTAAAAAGAAGTCAGGTAAAGTCAAGACCATAAATGCTCACTTTCAGCTTGTTTCTACAGAACTTCTGTCTTTTCAAAGCAGAGATTACCTTTATCTCAGAGTGCTCCCTCCTAGGTGCAATTTGTGCCTGTGATGAAATTTGGATTTGAGGGGAAACGGTCAGATGGATTTCTGTTGTTACAAGATTGCATTTTCATCAATAATTTGTCTCTTTCAAAAATCTTCAGAAAAAAACAATAGTCAGTCTTTTTGTTGTAAGAGACTCATATGGCACAATTGGAAAAACAAGAAAACATCCATACACATTCCAAAAATGGAAAATGAACATATGGAGCTCAGTTTACCAAACGGCACAGACAAAGATGAGAAAATCCCCCAGCATCAAAAACCATAAGATATCCTCACATGTAAATGACAGCACAGGATGATTTCATTAATCTTTAGACTTAAAACATCTTTAAGCTTAGGAAAAGGGGCTAAATGACAAAACAGAACAGTAAAAGGACCTCCACTTCACTTCTCAAACCATTTTGTTGTTTGTTGGGGAATTCAGGTTAAAAATGAACATTAAAGAGCTCCATGTTTGATTATTAATTTGATTTGTGGATCTAAGTGTATCTGTAATAATATCCTTGCGTGTAATAGAACCTGTGATGAAAACTATGTGTAATATATAAGGGAAACAGAGTCAGGTCTTGAAATCTGATTGTGAAGAAATGTAATATGATGAAATATTGCATGAACTGCATTACAATCTTCTCCCACGCAACAATATAAAAACAGTAACAGGATAGTTTGTGATGTATTGGTGCCTCTCTGTTGTTGCCTCTGGCTGCAGATTCTCTGTTTGTCCACCCTCTCCTCTGCTCATAATAAACCCTTGGTGTTACAGGCCCTGTGAAAGAAGCTTCCAGCAATAGGCTTCCTTAACAGGAGAGAGAGCCATGTCTGCCCCTGTGATTTGTTATTCACTGAACCACATCTCTAGAGAAATGGATTTACTGGCGTGCCCTCTGCAGAAGAATGAAGGTCAGCCCTTACCTTGGAGATGCCATTTGCAGCGCAATGCAATTGTTAATACGCAGCTTTGAGAAAAGCAGGTAGAAAACATTCATACCCATTAAGAATTCCAGTGATGGAGAGAGGAGAAAAGAGAAGGGTGGAGGGATTAGAAGGGCAAAGGCAGGACCAGGTTTGTTTCTTTCTGAGTTTCTTACTCTGCTTTAACTTTCTGCTGTTTGGCTGGAAATATTGTAACTGTAGCTGCTGTCAAACTCCATGCATTCCTGTTGACTCATATAGCTTGCAGGGAAATTCCACCTTTGACCCTGAGAATGTGTGCGAATTCACAGTGCGGACGAGGGCAAGACTTGTTTGGTTTTACAGCAGGTAGTGCTCCATCATGATTTTCCAACCCTACCTCTCAGATGTAAGATAAAACGGAAACTGCAAATGTATTTTTCTGTCAAACACAATCAGTCCAATCACCAGTAAGTGGAAACACCATGCAGGCTGTTTGTACCTAGGCTGGACCTGTAGAAGTACTCTAACAAAATCTTCTGCAAGTACAGTATGTACAGTAGATGATCCATGACATAAATGACATATATGAATATTATCCAGTTGAAATTTTATATGAACATTTGGGGGAACAAAGTAATCAAGAAAATGAGTAAAAACAAACAAATCTCAAAAATGAATAACTAAAAATGAACAAAACAGAATGCTTAAGAAAAGCAACCAAAATGAAGAAAATAATCAAGACAATGCACAACCATGAACACACTAACCAAGAAAATGTGAAAAAATGAAAATGGAAAGGCTTCAAATTTAACAAAATAATCAAAAAAGTGAATAAAAATGAAGAAAAATGATCAAGAAAACAATAAAATAAACCAAATGAGCAAAAATAAGCTACAAAACAAGGAGGAAATATACCAAGTAATCAAGAAAATAAGAAACAAAATTAACTTAATATAACTACAGCCACTCATGTGGTAAGAGCAAAGTTTATTTTTGATGAGTGTCCGCAAGTAAATCATTTTACTTACATATTCGTTGACTTTAGGTTCCATTTGTTTCAGTCCAAGATTTCCATATAGTACAATGGGGTCCAACAAAAATGTTACTTGTTCAAAGTTCCAATTATAGCCACGATCCAAAAAACATTTTGCGTGACGCTCCTACTCACTCAAACAAAAGACTGATTGTCTTAAAGAACAACAGATGTTCTCACCTGTGCAGCAAGCCCCATAATCACTGAGCTCCACCCAAGACGTATCATATACAAATATACTCCAAAAAATTTAATTAATCAATGAATGAGCAATAAAAAATGGACTATTTTTACATTTCCCCGAGAAAGACTTATATTTAAATACTGTAGTTAGCTCATACCTTTTAAATAATTTTATTGAAAATTTTAAGTTAATCTGAAACTGACCATAATTAACCCTATAAAGCCTGACCCAAGAAATAATGCACAGAAAATATAGATTTTTTTAAAATCTGAAGCCTTCATTTGCCATTTCACAAAATTTAATTAAAATAAACAAAAATAATTTGCATCTGTTTTTTTATTTGTTTCATATTTGACAGGTTGTATTCAACAGGGTTTTGAGTAAAGTTTTTACCATATAATGATGCAATAGGTCTAAGAAATGTGTGTATCAAATAACACACACAGCATTATAGGGTTAATATGGCTTCAACATCTATCTACACGCTCATGTAACCTAACACTGTGTAACCAGTGCCAAACATTGTTACAACCTGAAGGTCCACTGAAACCAACTGTTTTATTCAATTTAATTCAATTTTATTTATATAGCACCAATCATTGTTAACGATTATCTCTAGGCGCTTCACAATTCAAGGCCAAGACCTGAAGTCTATATAGAGAATAAACCCAACAGAACCACCGAGAGCAAGCCAAGGGCGACAGGAGGGAGGAAAAACTTCCTTTAATGGAAAAGAAAAACCTCCAGCAGAACCAGCGGCCCAGGGTAGGCGGCCATCTGCCTCAACCGGTTGGGGTTAGTGGACAGAGGAGAGACAAAAGAAAAGAGTAGAGATAGAACAACAAACAACACAGACACTGGACTGGTGTTGTAGTATTTAAGACTGAGTGCTCTGTCAAGAGATTAGAGATCAGTAAATCTGTGCAAAATGTCCTGTTCCTACACCTTCCATCAGTGTCTTTTCCTGGCTATTGCAAAGGTGATGTAATGTACACTATGCTTACTGTAAATACGGAAGCTTTCCTACAGTAGACCAGAGCCCTCAACTCCATAACTAGCTAGCTGTAATAGTTTTGGGATAATAGGCAAGATATTCAAGAAGAAAAAAAAACAATAATGGCAATTTAATAAGAATGCACAGAAGGATCGACAAATGAACAACAAATGAACATGTAAAATGAATACAGTGGTATCTCGGACAACGAACTCTTCTGACAACAAAAAATTCAGATACCGAAGAAAAAAACTGAAAATTTCACTCGGACAACGAAAATTAATCTGTTAATGAATAGTCACTTCTGGGTCTTGGCGAATCTACCAGCCATTAGCCAAGCTAACAGAGGCTAGCGACTAACAGCCATTAGCTTGTGTTATGGAGAGGCTACTGCTGTTTTGGATCAAAGAGAAGAAATCGCCATCGGGCAGCGGCGTATCAGCCCCCGGCCAGCCTTGTCCCGGCGTCGCGGCCGGGCTCGTCCCGGTGTCGCGGCCAGCCTCGTCCCGGCTTCGCGGGCAGCCTCGTCCCGGCCGGCCTCGTCGCGGCCAGCCTCATCCCGGCGTCCCGGGCAGCGGCGCATCCGCTGTTGGCTATGGGAACCAGTGTAGTCACCAGTGTAGTCAGGGTGGTGGTGGTGGGGGGGTGACTATGGGAACCACCACCTAATTTTTATATTAATTTGGTCACATAGTGCCAGAGGCAAAAGCGCTGTGTAACTTCTAAAGTAAATTGCTTTACTTGGGGGGCAAATGGACATTTTACAAATATTGAGGAGGGCAAACCCCCCCTCTCCAAATCAATGCCTATGAATTCAGTAACAAGTAACTGTTCTGGTTTAAAACCTTAAGTGGAACTTTTTCTGTTGCAGTCTAAGGTTCCAGACACACAAACATTAAAACTAGATTTTCCACTGCCATTACGCAGCTCCACATTTTTAATCCCAGCTATTTAACTGTAAGAACAAACTGTCCAACAATTAGCTGAAACACAACCAAGCCATGTGACATGTAATGCCAAGTTCCGTGCCCCTGAATGCATCACATTAAACCCTTTCTCTGCTTGTTTGATGAATTTTGTCTTCACTTCAATAATAGTGGTCTTAATTTTACTGTTTTAGGGTTGTAATGAGCATGACACAGCCCACTTTCAGCACAGATCTACAGTTTTGCTTGACACTTTCCTGCTGTTCCTACATCAAACTGCATGATAACGTCAGTGTTGTTGTTACTGTACATATACAGTACAACCAGCAGCTCTTTTTTCATTTAGCTCTGTGACTTGTAATGGTCTTGGATGTCACATCAATGTCCAACAGTCCACAATGACAATAAAATTCTCAAATCATCAACTTTCCAAATTTTCTCCTCATCAGTACTACATGTATTGCCATTGCTCTCCACTAATTTGGATTCTGATTGGTAGCCCAGAGTGTACCACGTGGCCCGAGATGTGCATCTTATTAGTGACCTTTATGATGTCAGAGGAAAGGCTATAAAGTTTAAAAGAAGTTCAATCGGATCAATTCATTCTATGTGTTGTAATCCACTTATTCTTATTTTCCACTTACTGTACTTGGTTATGGCTAACAATGCGTTCTCTGTGGTTACAACCACCTTAATCTTTGGCCACCAAAATCTGATCAGTTCGTCCTGGAGTGTAAGGGAATGTCTGTGCCAAATTAGGAAAGACAACTCCCACAGCTCGTTCCTGAAACTCTGCATTCATAAGAATGAACAAACATGAGTTCAAAGGGATGTTGAGCATTGGTCACCAAAATATTTTCAGTTCATCCTTATGTCCAAATGAATGTTTATGCAAAACTTAAACAAGTTCCTTCAAGGCATTCCTGAGATATTCTGCTGATAAGAATGATAAGAATGCAGCTAGAGTAAACTTGACCTTTGACCACTAAAATTCATTGAGTTCCTATTTTCACCCCTTCAACATTTATCCCAAATTTTCCAACATTTGTTAAAACCATTTCTGAGTTAACAGCAAAGACCATAGTTCTAGTTAGCATGATGGCGAACTGCCTTACAATGTTAAACAAACAACAGTTTCACTCTCACAGTGTGTTTTTTATGAATGGAATCCAAATGTTGCTCATCCTTAACCATTTGCTTCCACTATGTTTCAAATCAGCAGCATTTTGGATGGTCCTCAAACACAACCTTCTCACAGATGTAGTACATTTTGGGGGTCAGGGTTGTATTTATCATACAGCAAACTAGACATTTTCTACAATAGATATAATAAATGTCAGTAGGGTATTACTGAAATATTAAACAAAGTGTCTTCCTTTAACTATGAGCAGAAATAAAACAGAACACATTGATGTCTGACTTTGATGTACTGTAATAATTTCATGGCCTTGCTCAAAGCTGTTGTGAATATGTAGGACAGGGTTTTTCATGGTAAACTTCACCATCCACACACACAGCTTCAAAAACTCTTCTCAAGCTTGTCGTGCAGATAAAGCCACTGTCACACTGTACAAGTTTTTTATATGATTGCTACACTGTTGCTACACATTTCCTTATGTCCCAAGAGGAACAGTTTGGAAGCTTACGACTTATTAATCTAAGACTTTATGCCTCATGTGAATGACCGACTATTTACAGATGCATCAATTAAACAGATGTGGAAGACAAATAAGCATTTCTGCACCAAAAAAAAAAAAAAAAACACCACAAGATGGTGCTTTATCTGATGTGATATAGATGTTTTTTAAAGCAGGCTGTGGTGCACATTTGACATCGCTTCTTTCTCTTTTTCTGTTTTGGTCCATAAATTTCCCTTCCCCCTGCTCTCTTCCCTTTACTAAAATATTTCCCTCGAGGAAAAAGTGGCTTGAAGCTGTATCTAGATCGATCTTTTTGTTTCCTGTCCTCAAGGCAGTGGTGTATGTGACCAAAATAGTGTTGAGATGTATATTAATCAGGCTGCATGGCTGTTAAACTTTTTAAACCTCCAAAAAGACCTACATATGAGCTTTGGAGAGTGAATTCATCCAGTTATTTTACAGATATTACATTAAAATTGTGTTAAATTGTCCATCTTCTCAATGACACGTTTTTTATTTGAAGCTGAATTACATTTATTCAGCATTAATACCACTTTTTTCCTAATCATATAAATATGCAATACTTATCTTTCTTATGCACATAAAAATATCTTTTCCAAAAACACAAAGAGCATGGATTAGAGAAAACGTGCTCTATCAGAGCACAGGTTACCTTGGAGCATTTGTCTTGCTTTGGTTTGCACATAAACACATCACAGTGAATATGGGCCAAATGGTTTGCATGACATAGAAATAAAATTGAACTGTTGTTGTATGCCCTAATTTTCCATTTGCTGTCCTTTGTAGCTGCACCGTTAAAACATTTTGGTTAAAGATATCTCACATTTCCACTGAAATCCGTTATTTAGTAGACAGTTTGTTTGCAAATAGTTGTGAATAAAACACTTGCCCAGATTCCTTTAACAGTATTATTAAGCCTATTTAAGCTAAGAGTTGGACACATAATTTTGATAACCAAATCAGACCAGAATCAGTCACAGCATTTGTCATCTGGTTAAATTCTACAGCCCCCATCACTCATATTCAGAACCAGCAGGAATCAACCAGAATCAGCTGGACTGAAGAAAATCACGCTACATTCAGGAATTTGTAAGAATGCCATTGGAATACGTAGAATGCTAACCTGCCTCGAGTTATTCTTGCAAATTTTGGTTGTATTAGCTCTGGAATGCAGCTCAAATGTAGTTGGAACACAGTAGGAATATTGAGAATGCTGCACTGCTGTAAGAATGTTTGTAATGCAGCCATAGTGCAGTTAGATTACCCTTTGAATGCTGTTCAATAATTCTCCACTTCAAATGCACCTTGGAAGTTTTAAGCGTGAGCAAAACATTTGTTACAGCCACAGGAATGTGCCCAATTACTTGGATTGCACTCAGACGGCAGTCACAATTTTTAGAATGCACTCCAAATATCCAGGCATGGACAAAGTTTTTCATTCTGACGGCATTCTGGCTCATTCCACCTCTAGGGTGACGGGGGTATACCACAGATTTGGTGAAAATAACACAGCTGGTAACCACTCACAAGTCGTCATATTTTGCCAATATCTTTTTCTTACAAAGTGTAAACTGTCAAAATGCATTCCATGAGGCAGAAATCAAACATATGATGACATGATTAACACACTGTTCAAGGTAAAGTTCTGTATTAGTGATGGGAGGATCCATTCCGTGGTATCAGTACTCATATGCTACTCACGTGGGTATTGATTACTAAGTGTGTGATTTTCCTGGATACCTCCAGGAAGCTTCTTCAGTTCTGAACTGAAGAAGCTTCCTGGATACCTTCCTCGATATTTTTTAGGTTGGTAGCGAGACATCTTCAAACCAAATTTCCAGTCCAGTCGACAGAAGGAAAACCACACACCTTGGATAATGTAACCTGGATGACTGAGAATCTTCAGAGACGTATTGATTACTCCAATAAAGTATCAATACTAATTAATAAATGAGAAATAAAGTGCATCTATCACTTTCAAATGTTTTGGAGTAACTTACTCCAGTGTTTTCTTACGAAACACCTCCCACCCAGAAGCATAGTGAACTGCTCCATCCACATCACGTGACAGGAGGAGCCAGAGACTCGGGTTAGCTGTGATTGTTTGTTTGCTGGTGACCAAATGTCTGGTTAGCATGAAGTAACAGATCCATTTTTTTTATTTAAAAAAAATGTATTTCTTTTATTTTTAATTATTTATTATTTATGTATTTTGTAAATGTAATGATTTACATTTCTAACAAGACCATTTTATTGTTTTGAAATAGCGCTGCTCAACAAAAAAAGTTAAAAAAAAAAGCTTACTGTTTTATTTAAAACATTTTGTTGTTAATTATTAATTGAAAATTATACTTATTACTTTTATATTTTGAACAGTGCACATGTTGTTAAATGGCCAGTATTTGCCTTGTGATTTGTCTTTGGTAATAATATTTTGATAAAAAAAGGACCAATTCAGTATCATATCGATTCTTAAAAGTGTGGTATCGCTCATCACATTCCTGTATGTAACTGCTTCTGTTTACATTTCGACCATCCTTTCTGCTCAGCAATAGCATGAAGACGCACCCGGGCAGTAACCTCTGTGACTGAACCATGAGCTGAGTGAGAATCAAAAACATTTCTCATGTCATTTTAGTGTCAACTGGTCAGTGGCACCAAAGCGAGTCGATCCCCGTTGCGTTTGATGTTCAATAACCAGTTTTAGAGCAGAAATAAACAGCCATGTGCAAACAAAAGTTAGGTGCTTGTAATTTACTTCCACCTCTGTGAACCCTGTACGGGGATACATTTGTATACTACTAAGCACTCAGAGAGTGCAGACCTCTACCAAGGCAGTGCAGTTTCTCTTTACAGTGAAAACCTACCATTATCATTTGAACCTATGCTCATTTACCCCATGATATCCATCCATCCATCCATCCATCCATCCATCCATCCATCCATCCATCCATCCATCCATCATCTCACAAAAGTGAGTACACCCCCCCACATTTCTGCAGATATTTAATTATATCTTTTCATGGGACAACACTGAAGA
>JAQQAE010020178.1:0-10755 GCA_029823295.1 Pseudamia nigra | reverse complement strand
AACCTCTCTTATCTTTTTAAATGGGTGAACTTGCACATTTTTACATTTCCCAATACTTATTGTCCCCACTGTAGAAACTGAACAAAAAATGACCAAAATAAGCAAAAAAATGAGCAAAAATGTTCAAGCTAATCAAATAAGTTAAGAAAAATGAACAAAATAGACAACAAAAACTAAAATAACTAAAGTGGTGTCTTTGTGATGTGTCTGAAATAAATAAATAAATGAATAAGAACGAGTGAAAAATTGAACAAAACAACACAAACCCCAGGAAATGCACAAAAATGCACAAAAATATTGACTTTAACACAGTACGCTTATTTGTAATAAATTCTATGGTGCTTCTCGAGGACGTTTTTATGAGATATTCTTTTTCAAGTACTTATGTTTGGGGATACTTCTGCTTCTGTTACTATAATTATAAAGTAACGATACCTTTACCCACCACTGGTGTACATACAGTATATCTGCAGTACGTGTGGAGTACTACAGTGAGAATTAGGGGATGTTGTACTCACAGTAATACGCCAGGAGGATTCCAGTGATGAGCAGGAGGAGCAGCAGGCAGATCACAGCCGTCACACACACCTTCACACGCCTCTGCTTCCTCTGTTCATCTACCAGGGCAAAACACACCGCACAGATACTCTCAGCACAGCAATAAACAACGATGCCTTTAGGTTGATGTTTACAAAGTTTTCTCCATTTTGATTTGATTTCTCAACAAGAACAAAATATGTTAAAATAGGGCAAATCATTCTCATTCTCAGGTTATTATTTTATGTTTAAGCGTAGAATACATTAAAATGTTGTGATATGTGGATTCATTTGACATAGAGTATATGTAGTTATGTCAGTTTAGTATGAAATTTCATTTCAGTTCCTGTTATTGTTATTTCCTTTCATTTCTCAATCGCTTTGCTCATTTTTAGTTCAGTTTCTTGATTATTCGGTTTCATTCACTATTTAGTTTTTCATTTTCTTGATTGTTTTGTTCATTTTTTTCATGATTATTTTGGATATTTTTCATTTATTTTATTTTGTATTTTTGCTAATTTTGTTTATTTTATCATTAGCCTGAGTTTTATTTTTAGAGTTTTTTGCACAATTTCGACAATATTTTTGTTTAATTTGACACATTTTCTTGAAAATTTGTTTGTTTCAGTTCATTTCTTTTACATTTTTTTGGTTAATTTGTTTTTTTCTAGCTCCCTTGACTATTCTGTTCAATTTTGTGCATTTTCTTGATTAATTTGTTCATTTCTTACTTCACTTTCTTATTTACTATTATTTTATTCATTTTTACAATTTTATTTATTATTTTGTTCATTTTTACTATTGATTGTTTTATTCATCTTTATTCATTTTCCTGTTCTTTGTACCTGCTTAATAACTTTCTTGATTACTTTTGTCCAATTTCATTCATTTCCTTCACAATTCTCTTAATTTCTACACATTTTCTTGTTTATTTTGTTCATTAATGTCATTTCCTTGATAAACACTTTTAACAGTTGTAGTCCTGAAATGAGTATGGGGATTCTCTACCTGTGTGTTTGGCGGTGGTGACATCCGGAGTGGGAAGGGGCTCGGGCGTCGGGGCCAGATGGTGAACATACTGAGGTCGGATGTCTAATCGTCCCGGCCGTCTCTTCTCCACGTCCTCGTGCATCAGACGGGGACTGAAGTCCACATACTGTAGATGAAGCAGAAGTGATGGGTACAGCATCAACACTGATCATTTTAATAGCAATAATCCAAGAAATTAAGCTTTTAATTTTTAAAAAAAGTCAATATTTGACTCCAATTTACTAAGTCATGACGTGACGTCAAGGTCTGATAGGACACATCCTACGAATAAATCTATAGCCTTCAACTGAATTCACCCTGTGGTTTGAACACAGCATTTCTTATTTATCATCACTAGACTGTAAACACCGTCACTTATTATTCGATTACTCTGTACAATACCCATGGTGCACTAGTGCTGATGCAGTTACTGCTGTTAATTCATTTCATGCAGACTCTACAAACATTATTTCATTTTTATCCAGTGTTTGTAATGTATGTATTTTACTTTACTCAGTATTCTACTTTTCCTTTTGCTTCTTGTACTACTGTGGAGCTGCATTTCTGATGTTGAACTTTTGAGTACAATAACAGAAGTGTGTTGTTGTTTTCATATTCACTTTACATACTCAAATTAACAGTCCTGCTAATGAGCTATTTTGTAAGGATTGCAGCATCTTAGCCTCCACAAACCTAAAGAAAGCCCAGAAATCTACACTGCATTCACAATATTTTTGGAAGAGTTTAGGGGTGAATATGGTGACAAAGACAATACTCCTCCATGAAGATCATTTTCTTTTTTTTTATGTCAGTTCAATTTTTTCATCCGTTCATTGTTTTTCATCCCTGCACACAAAGATAATGTCATTTATCTTACTAAAATGAATGGATTGAAACTTTCTTCAGTTAGTGTATGTAATGTGTTTAGTGTTTATTTGCCCGTCTGAGCTCATTTGCAATGCTTGTCCCTAGTGAGGGCCTTTAAATATAGAGTGCTGCTTGAAAATTACAAACCCCTTAAAATCAGATGGATGGGATTCTTACAGATTTACAATATTGCATTGTTTCCCCCAATAGAAAACTCACACAACCTCTGCAGCAGCACAGTCAGACTCAACCACACACAGTACATATGATATGGATTTCACGCCATGTCCACATTCATCTGGCCATCGGCTCATCTAAATACACTGTTGACTTTTCAGTTTTAATACTCATTTAGTCATTACCCCTGAGGCATGAGTCTGACAGGTGGCCAATGGCAAAATAGTCCATTAATTTATTTTGTTTCTTTGATGTGGACATAACACATGCATTGGAACTATATTATACAATATGAATACATGTCAAATGCAAGGCAAAGCAAGTTTATTTATAGAGCACAATTCATGCACAAAGCAATTCAAAGTGCTTTACAGTTAGATCAAAGAAGACATAAAATCCACACACAGAACATAAAATAAATGAATTAATAACATTAAAAGCCGAGAGTGCAGCAAATATACCTGTGTCATATGCACAGGTAAACAGAACTGTTTTCAGCCTGGATTGTCAGAGTTGAGGCCTGTCTCACATCTTGTGGTCGTCTGTTCCAGGATTTAGCTGCATAAAGCTCAAACGCAGCCTCACCGTGTTTAGTCCTGACTCTGGGAACCAGCAGGAGACCACTCCCTGAGGTTCTTAGGCCCTGAGGTAGTTCATATGGCTCTAACATGTCAGAGATGTACTTTGGTGCTAAACCATGAAAGGACTTGTACACAAGCAGAGCTGTTTTAAACTCTATTCTCTGAGCGACAGGAAGCCAGTGCAGAGACCTGAGCACTGGACTAATGTGGTCGTATTTCCTGGTTCTGGTCAGGACTCGAGCAGCAGCGTTCTGGATGTACTGCAGCTGTTTTACAGCTCGTTTAGAGAGGCCAGTGAGCAGGTCGTTACAGTAATCTAATCTAATCTAATCTAATCTCATCTAATCTCATCTAATCTACTGGAGACAATTGCATGGATTAGTGTCTCTAAAAGTCTGTAATGCACCGCTTTAAGGGTTTGTGGAGTAACACTACTTTACACATGTATTATGTTATATTACGTATATATATATATAATGCACCACTTAATAAACAATTAATAAACTAGTTGTACAAATACATGTATAGTTGTATTTTTAATTCCCAACATGTGGGATTTGGTCACATCTGACTGATTATTGTGAGTATTTTTGTGTCTCAAAACACACTTTTAGGGATGACTACTCCTCTGTCAAACACACTGAACCCTGTAAAAGACAACACAGCTTTGGAGAAAATGACATCTGTAAGAACACCACGACTGAGGCAACCTGACCAGGATTGTGCCACTGGAATGCTGGAGGCAGGGTGGACCACCAGACAAGTTGCCAGAGCAGTAAATGACCATCACTCCACAATAGTGCTCTTAGACGAGTGTTATTTGGTCGGAGAAACAGCAACAGGCCAACCACGGCCTGGTCAACCATGTGTATCAACCAAAAACCTTTACAGCAGCAGAGATGTTTGGTACACACACCAGACCAGTACATGCAGAGATACAAGCACCATATATTGATGAAGTAACATTACTTTTATGTATGGTGCTTACATTTTTTAAAAACTTTTTTGGTTCTTTTTTGTTTGTTTTATAACTTTCTTTTTCAATTAATTTTATTTAACCCTTATTTATGCAGGTTGTCCCATTGAGATGTGCAGTCTTATTTACAACAGAGGCCTGTTTTGGACAGACAAAAACAACATTTAGTTGCACACAGATCCAACAATACAGTACATGCAGTTTCATACAAAAGTGCTAAGCAGGTTATATAATAAAAACACAAACAATTCAGAGATGTTTTCTCCGGGTCTTCAATTCCCCTAATGGGATCAAGGTGGACAATATTAGATCCTGCTGTAACTTATTCCAGGTTGAAGGAGCAGAGTAAGAGAACGCCTTGTTGTCAAGCTCCGGACATACTGAAGGAACGCTGATGCTGATGAAGTCCTGGGAGTTTAGGCTACATATGACTGATCTGTCTGAGTGACACGTAGGAGGATAAATCTGATGGCAGCAGGCCAAAAATGGATATGTAAATGAATTTACAAGTGCAAGTTACATAGGATATTCACGTAAAGATAATGAGGAACAATGTTTGAGTGGTCATTTTCATACAACACAAACTACACTTGTGATTTTACAAATAAATGTAGTGGTGTCTTATTAAATCTCTTGACTGCAGAGGCAGGTAGTACTCAAGTGCATTTAATTACATGCACTTGAGTAATTATTGTGAGAAAAATGTACTTCTCAGAGTAGATATTTTAAAGAATACTTTGCACTCAGTTACATTTATGATGAAAAAAACTACTTCTACATCAGACATTAATGTGAAATGGCTCGGTTGTGGAACAGATTGGTTAAAATGCCTGATGAACGTTTACTAAAAGGATCTCTAATTGGGACATGGTTATCCATGGGCTAATGGGATGAAGTCATAAGATTGTAATAATAATATGTCGTTTATATTCTTCAATAAGCTAGTTTGCGATTTTCAAGAGCTTAAACCTCTATGTTTCTTAAATATATATTGAAAAATGGAAGTTCAGAATAAGCAAAAACTTTGTACATACTTGTTATAAAGAGTAAAAATGGTGCAGAACCTTATGTAAAATGCAGCTTGAATAGAAGTCAAACATGTCTTTGTGCACAGTTGAGAACAGGAACTTCACCGTTCACTCTGGAGACTGGACGATTTCATGGAAAACCTGAGGACAATACGCTGTTTATTTTGTGATTTAGGAGAAGTTGAAAGTGAAATTCATTTTTGTTTTTATTGCACAGTCTATTTAAGGACTTTATTGTTTACAAAAATGTCTATGTTTTGTGAAAATTTCTTTTGGTTGGATGACTATGAAAAAACGGAGTGATGCTTTCAGAGGAAACCATTTGTTGTGGCTGCTTTCATTTGTAAAGCCTGGGAAAAAAAAGGAAAAATGCTTTATTTAGGACCAAGATGTAAGAGAACCCTCTTGGAATGAAATATCTGTTGACTTGCTGTAACTCTGTATTGTGGTATCTTATAAACCCATGATGGGGTGAGCACTCTGTGCAAGACACAAAATGAAAATCAAATTTTAAAAAAATCTACATTTGGCTAGATCTCAATGAGCAGGAGTAAAATAAATGGAAAATAAAAAACAACAATATGAGCACAGACTCAGCACAAGTACCATTTAAGTAAGCAAAAATTAATCAAATAACCTGTCAAACTGAACCAGAAATCAACCAAGTAGGCAACAAAATGAGCAAAAATGATCAAAAATAATCAAGTAAATAAAAAAATGAACAAGACAACCAACAGAATCAAACAAAGTCAACAAAGCAAAAAAGAAATTGCGCAAAAATGTCAAAAATAATCAACTAAATGAAAAAAATTAAAACAAATTAAGCAATAAATCTTGGAATAGCATGTATTTTTACAGTTGTCTGTTTTAGGAGCTGACACTTGATTAGTGACAATCAATGTGCCGTTTTATCTGTAGGATAAGTCACCTTTGAGAACACATTATATGAGGCTGTAATAAATTCAACATTATAAACTACTCACTATTTGAGTTGTTTTTTATGGCATATTCTTTTACTCTTACTCAAGTACACGTTTACAAGTACAGTACCTCTGCTTCTACTTGAGTCACTGTAATTATAAAGTAACAATATTTTTACTTGAGTACTGTTTGTTTTCTCTGCCCAATACTGCCTGAGTATATATATATATATACATATACATATATGTCGTTGTATCTATAATATTCTACAGTATGACAGGAATGGGATGAAAACCCTGTACCTTTTGGTTCAGGTGGGTTTGCATCCTTAAACATTGAATTCCATGACTTCTCCAGGTTGGGAAAATGGGATTAGACAATGACATGACCTTTTGGGAGGGGTGGGGGTCTTTGTGAGTATAACAATGATAGATTTACAAGAAGATCTGAACTAATACAAAAAATCTTGGAGTTTGAACTTACCGGATTGGTGGCCATGTTCTCTTTAACTACCACTGTCCCACAACCTTCAGATGGTTACAGTGGAAATGTCTTCTTGAGGTTATTTCAGTATCAATCTTCCGAGTCAGTTTTTATTGTCACTCTCAGGAGACATCTAACGACACGAACCAGACAAAATTTTTGCAGCTTTGCTCACATCTAACCGATTGCTCTTCCTCCCAAGTCTCAACCGGCAGCGGTGAAGTAGAGTTTTAAAGATGGTGTGAGAGGCCACTCCTCACACCTTGCACCAGTGTGAACTTTTCCTCATGAGAACAAAACAATCACGGCAACATCGGCTGAACTGACAAGTGAACAGTGGATGCAAACGGATTGCCTTACATGGTGTGTATACAGGCAAACGCACTAGGCTTCAATAGAGTCAATGAGTGACAGAAATACAAGCACTCTGACAAAAGAAGTGTCCCAAAAATAGTGTCATTTATTTTTACTGTTGTTTGATCCATTTAAAGACGGAATGTGCCTTTTAAGCAGTTTACAATAATTATAAAGCAGAACAGGGCTGCAGATAAAAATGTCACCATACAGACAAAAAGTATTGGGGTGTCTGACTGTTCTGTTGCACCTGCAGGAACTTCAACAATAAAAATATAATCAACAAAACGAACAGTATAATAAATAAAGAAAAATATAATGTAAGCAAAAAATATAGAAATGAATAAACTTATTTGGAGTAAAGAAAATGACCAAAAATGAACAGTATAATAATAAAAATGAATAAATCAATGAAAAAAAAGTCAGTAGAGAATGAAGTAGCCCTGTTAGGAGGAAAGATGAAACTGTGCAGCAAATGTGACAACTTTTTACATTTTGGCTGTTTCACCATTTTCTCTTTATTTCGTTTATTATATTGCACATTTTCTTCCATATTTAGTTTATATTTGTTCATCTTGCTTACATTGTTGTTCATTTTCTCAAGTAGTTTCTTTAACTTTTGGTTCATATCTTGGATGATTTTGTACATTTTTGGTCCTGGTCAAATTCAGTTCATTTTGATTATTTTCTTAATCTTGTTGGTCATATTTTACTTACTTGCTAATAATTTTGTTAATTGTTTTCTTCATTTGGTTTTTGTACAATTAATCAATTTTTTTTGCTGGTTAGTTATTTTCTTGATTTTTTTTTTTGGTTCAGGTTCATTGTGGATTATTTTGTTCCTTTTTGTCAATTTTTTGTCTATTACTGTTTTGAATTTATAGATCTTTTTGATCATATTTTACTTGTTTTTTATTTTTGTAGATTTTACTGTTCATTTTGTTAATTTTTTGTTTTTCCTGAATATCTTATTCATTTCATTTATTGCGATGTTCATTTTTTCATTTTGTTTGTTATATTTTTCATTTCCAATACCTTATTTATTATTACTCTGTTTCTTTCTCTTTTATTCTGTTTACTTTTAATCTATCCAAAATAAAGATTCATTCATTCATTCATTTAATGCTTACGAACAAACATTTGGAAGAGCTCAGACATGACAGACCCGGTATTCCTATGGATTTAGATCGTACAGGTGCAGTGAGTTAGGTGTCCCATGACTTTCAACCATACAGTGTATTTTGTACATTTCTAAGAGGGTCTCAGGCTTAAAAAAAAAAAAACACTTCACTCCATCACTTAAAGGTTTAAAGGCTAATACACAGCTCTTTAAAACAAACCCTGCTGTGATTTAGAGGCTTTAGACAGTTTATTTGAAGGCACCTCACACATTCATAAGGCATGTATCTATAGAGTAAAGAGCTTTAGATATTCACAGACGATAAAGTGACTCAAACAACAGTCAAAGCAAACTTTCGCATCTCACTGGGAAGAATAACATGAAAACATTCTGACCTTTACAGCAAACATGGCCCAGGTCCATTTAATCATCGAGTGTAAGTGTTTGGCCTTTCAAAGATTGCCAGGGTTTCAGAGAGAAAAATTATGTTTTTGTAGGTCGTTTTGCTGGAATTACTGCGTGCAGTCTGTTAAATGGATTTATTGCCAGTTTATGTGCAAATCTAGAAAGCCAAAGAAGTAATGATTGATCTGTTATGTTTCAAAGAGGAAATGAAACAAAAAATATCAATTTATTCTGTTTGTACTTTAGGTAAGACATGGCACTGTAATAAGCCCTGTTATTCACTCGGAGATATTAATAAACCGGTAATTTATATGGGCCAACCATACAAATGATGTCATCAAACTGATGAAAAAGTGAAACAAAACAAAATCTATTTTTCTGATAAAGTGGGTTTTATCATGGTGTTACATTGTACCTGATGTACAACTAAAATAAACCATAGTAACAATAGTCTGTGTTTCAAGTCCTCTTTAACTTCACGTACAGTACATAGTTCCTTGAGTGACCTTGAAGTAAGGAATAACGGTCCGAGCTCTTATTGAGCAATGGCTGACTTTGTTGTAAAATAGGTGAAAAAGGCAAACGTTCATTGAAGTTGCCTGGAAGAGGAATTGAACCAGCGTTCACGATGCCTACACCCAGGCCTGCCATCCCGGGAAGAGTCTGCTGAGGTTTTTAGGGTCCATGGCCTGTTGGATGAGCAGGTTGACTTGCCCCCCCACATTGAGCACCGTGCCCTCCTCCACCCCTTTCAGCTTCTCCTGCAGCCGTAGCAGGACCCGCTCTGCCACCTTGTTGAAAATCTGACTGTCACTGGAAAGGAAAAAGAGGAAGAGCTCAAACAACCTGAAAAACACCTTGCACTGTGCTGATCATCTGATTGTATTTCTGCCTTCAGGAAATAGCTCATTTTGAACTTAATTTAAATTATCAGCTAGGGGTAGGAATCATCAGATACCCCACAATATGACATTACCATCATATTTAAGTCACAATACAATATTACCACAGTATTGCAATATCATATATATTATATATTTCTTTTACTTATTCAAACAAAAGTAACTTGTTTTACTGTAAGGTGCTTCAATGACTTCAGCATCATGCAGTTCCTTCATATCCTCAAGTGCACTGAAAAGTTAACTGGCCAACTGGTACCTGAGACGTTACACCACTTATAAAACCTTTTTTTTCAAAAAAAAAAAAAAAAAAAAAACAAAACAAAACATTACACTGATAACTAGGCCACACATCTTGGGGGAAAACAAACAACAGTTCTCATAGACTCTAATGTAAATTATGGCAGAAAACGATTGCAAAAGAAAATCAACAGAATTAAATTAGCTTCTGAATTTGACTTAGACACCTGATAAATTGCATATATTTGGAATCTACTTACAAAAGAACATGCTAGACATTAGAAAGTTAAATGTGACGCATTTTAATCATGTCCCTTCATTGCTAGCATACTGGCTAATTGTTAGCCTTTGTTAAAAAACTAATACAGTATAACTACCAAAGGTGCCTAAAAGCTGCTGTGTCACTGTCTACAAGCAAAAAAATAACCCCCCCCCCCAAAAAAAAAAAAAAAAAAATCACAACAAAACAGGACCTTTAGTTTATTCAGCTACCAAGTCAAAAAAGGGCTTTATTGCTCCAAGCCTTTCAGAGGAAAGACAGTGGCAAACTATGGGACCCTGCATCTCCATACTGTACACCTACGTATGTATGGGAAACATTTCATATCAGGCACACAATATATAATAAACACTTAAATACACACAAAAATGTGTGTCTTCAGCGATGCATAATTTGTCATTGTGTTTGCAGTGTAAAGTCCTGTAACACACACAATGTGTTGAGGATGTTGTGAGACTCGGTACAGTGTATTAATTACAGTGACCGGTCTAATGGCTAATAGCAGCTGGCAACTGGCTTTGCTAACTACTGTTACACACTGCCCAGCCAAAAAAAGTCACCACCAAAAAAAAAGGTCACACACTCTAATACAGTATTTCGTTGGTCGCCTTTAGCTTTGATTACATCACACATTTGCTGTGTCATTGTTTTGATAAGCTTCTGTAATATCACAACATTTATTTCCATCCAGTGCTGCATTATTTTCACCAAGATCTTGCACTGATGATGGTAGAGTCTGACGGCTGCGCAAAGCCTTCTTCCAGCACACCCCGAAGATTCTCAATGGGGTTAAGGTCTGGACTCTGTGGTGGCCAATCCATGTGTGAAAATGATGTCTTATGCTCCCTGAACCACTCT
>JAQQAE010020177.1:0-10755 GCA_029823295.1 Pseudamia nigra | reverse complement strand
CTCAGATACAGACACTGACGTTACTACTGGAGTTGTAGCTGTTTTCAACTCAGAGAGTGAGTGCATGAGCTCATGTAACTATGAAGTTGCAAGCTGTGTAGACCAGCAGGTCACCTGTCCAAACAGATAGCGGGCCGCTACAAAGACTAGCTACTAGGTTGTTTGCCAACATTGTAGACCGCACGTTTAACTCTTGACCAGATGCACCTGTGAACTGTCATGAGTGCACAAAGATGGCATCAACACTAAATGTGTCTGCTTTGGACAATCTAAAGCATAAAACGTGTTCTGTGTTACTTAACAGTGTTTACAACATAAGTCTGTGTGTTCTTTCACAGTTTGGATGTCTTCAGTATTAACAGACAATGTTGAAAGTGAAGGTAAACCACTGAAGGAGAAGGTACGTCCAAACTTTTGACTGAGTTTGCACTGTTTCCTGTCCAACCTGATACTCACCGTCCGGATTCCCGGTAAACTGAGCAAAGACCCGAGCACCGGTACTCGCCTGATGAAACCGACCGCAACTGGGAAGAATCCTCTGTTGGAGACAAAAGCAGATTTCAAATTAAATAAGACGTGAAATGTGATGACGGAGTAAGTTTGTGCCTGGTTGTTGGCGCCGACCTGAAGAGGAGGAAGAAGCCGTAGATTTCCAGAATGACTCCAATGATCGGCCAGCCGATCAGAACCACAAACACTCCCCCCAGGAAGAAGCCCGTGGCTTTAGCTTTGTGTCTCTGGAAGAAAAACCTGAAGGTCCGCTCCAGGCCGATGACGAAGGACAAACCCGACACGAACAGAATCTGCATGAAGACCGAGTGAGGCAGCAGTTTGACTGTGAACCAGGTGTCTACAGGTCTCACACTGTGACAGCAAATGACTTCTCAACCTTTTCTAGATCATTTTAATCAAATTTATGATTGAGCTTTGGACTATTAATCCATAATACCTCAATTTTTTTTTACTGTAAAGGAATCCACGTGACACATTGTATGTATTTTACTATTTAAATGTGGGAGTAAAAAAGCTGTGTAAAATTAGAATTGGATTGATTTCTTTTGACTTAATATTTTGAACAGAAATGAACAAAACTTAACAAAAGAAACAAAATGTTCAATAAGAAGACCAAAATTAAAGAATGAAGAAAAAGTGGAAAAAAGTCAACATAAATGGACAAAGTAATTTTACAAAAATTACCAAAAATTTAACAAAACATTTCACAAATGAACTAAATGAGTTTTGTGCTGTTTATCTATATTTACTTTTCTTACTGTAACTTAATCCACATGTAACATTTAATGTATTTCACTGTTTACATGTTAAAGATAATAAGATGAAAATGACAAAAAAAACCTTTTATTTTGTTAATATTGACAGTTGTAAATGGCAACACAGGCAATAAATGAACAGATGTACCAAAAAATGACAAAAAATAGAGGAATAAATAAAGATGTGCAAAGAATGAATAAACTTTTCTAAAATGTCTCTTGTTTTATTAGACTTTCAACTCTGGAATAAAGTCTGAACTGAACGGAATTTAATCAAGAAAAAAAAAGTCAAAATGAACAAAACTGAACAAAATAACCAACAAAATTGATGAAAACTAAGTGAATAATCAATAAAATCTACAAAAATGAACAAAATCACTGACAAATTAACCAAAATATACACAATACTCAATAAAACATTCCATAAATCAACATAATGATCAACAAAAAAACAAAAATGACCAAAAGAATCTACAAACTGAACAAAAAAATGAAAACTAAAATCCCATAAAATGAACAAATCTACATTTTCGAATATATTTCAATCTCAGAATCGTGGATATCAAATCAAATGCTTGTGGATGACGTCCTGACACATTTAAAGTGTAGATTTTTGAAGGACTTGCGGTTAATAATCGACTCACGTTTCCAATCGCAAGGAGAGCTTTATCAAAAAACAGCATCATCCCGAAGAAGAGGAAGAAGATGCCAAAACCTGTCAGTCCCATCCCGATTTCTGCAAAATGGACAAAAGCACATCATCATCATCATCACGACTGGACAATACAATATTTATCATGATGTAGTTTGCTTTAGGATATTTTCATCTTGTTTCATTATTTGCAATAGTTTCCTTCTTATGTTTTTCACACTGCTTTTGCACCATTTTCCATCTCGCTGCATTTTTTCACACATCGTTGTCAGTTTTTACCAGACTCTCCTCTTGTTGCATCTTTTCCAAATAAATTAAACACACAAATAACAGCCTAGTTTCAACAATTATCCCTCAGGACTAAAATCAACCCTTTAAACTAGGGCTGTCAAAATTAACGCGTTAATCCGGATTAACTAATTTGCATAATTAGATTTATTTTTTTGACACGATTAACTCATTAACGCACAATAACTCATACATCAAGGAAAAAGTGATGAAATCTTATGTGACATTTGACCCACGTCACTGTCAACTTCTTTAGTATTTACTGCTTCAACATCAGTTTAAATGTAAAAGTCTTTAAACATTTTGAAACAAACTACATTAGTTACTGATGAAAACGATGAATCAGGTGTAAAAAAGCAACATTGCAGAGGTTCTGTTAAATCCTACAAAGCAGGTGGAAATTCCTTTAGTTACACAAATTGAAATTAGAAAACGTATACATATACCACTTATTTTACATAAAATATACATTTTACAACGTTGTGGTGTCCAAATAATTGTTTTGTCAAATCAACACCTGAAACAAAAAGTAAATTAGAGCCAAAAGGAAGTGAAAGTGTGGGATTAGTCACATTTAACCTTTATGCGTTTGCTCCATATGTTGCATAATAATATTTGATGTTTGTTTCGCCTCTACTTTGACTAATGTATAAATTATTAGTAGTGTTTCAACTGAATAAGACGTTAATGTTTAAAGCCGATGACGTTCAACCTGGTTCAGCCAATTGAGACTGAGCTGAACCTCATCCATTTAACGCAGAAAACAAGCGGAAAGACAAAGAACGGCGGACATTTGAACACAAACCACTCTTACTTTGTGAATCCGTGAGTGAAATCATTTTGGCAGCAGCTGCACTAGTCTGAAAATCACAAAAAAAACTGGTGAATTAGGGGAGAAACCGGCAGCTCCTGATGCTAAACTACACTGTTGATGCTGCCGCGGCGCTAGCGGGTGTGCGCCGGTCTACGCACGCCACGTCTTCCGCAGCCACGACGGAGCCACGTACACTGCCAAAGATCTTCGAAGGTGAAGACGACTCACTCTCACTAAATATTGTGGGAGAGTAAATCAGCGCCTCGCCAAAGAAAAATGTGGCGTCTCCTTGGAACCCGGATGAATAAATGAATATCAAAGTATTTTATATTTTTGTCCTAATATATATTTTTAACTCAAAATGTGAAGGATCTTTACATGATGAAAGAACACGGAACTGCTTGGTTTTACAACATTAAATTAAAGTGAAAAAAGTAATGAACTAAATGACCACAAATGAACAAAATAATGTAGAAAATACAACACAATGTTGGCAAAAATCAACAAAATAAACAAAACAATTAAAAAATGGTCAAATACAAACAAAATGTTTAATCCAGAAAGTAAACAAACAAAAAATGAACACATACTAACAATATAATAAATGAAATTCCAGTTCCAACCTCTTCATACTACTAATGATGTGTTCGCTATCCTCCCCTGTACATATCCAAACCATCACAATCACTCTGACTTTGTCTCCAAAATATTTTACATGTGCTGTCTCTCTTATGTTCTCATTCCTGATCCTATCCATCCTTGTCACTCCCAAAGAGAACCTCAACATTTTCATCTTTGCCTCCTGTTTTTTTCTCAGTGTCTCACTGTTTCTAAACTATACGACATCACTGGCCTCTCCACCCTCTTCTACGCTTTTCCTTTCATTCTTGCCGATACCCTCTTATCACACCTGACACTTTTCTCCAACTGTTACATCCTGCCTGCACACACTTCTTCACCTCTTTCCCACACTCTCCATTGCTCTGGACTGTTAAAATCCTCCACCTTCTTTATCTCTGCTCCCTGTAACCTCACCGTTCCTCTTGGGTCCTTCTCATTCACACACATGTATTCTGTCTTACTGCAGTGAACCTTCGTTCCTCTCCTTTCCAGGGCATACCTCCACCTGTCTCAATTCCCCTCCAGTTGCTCCCTGCTGTCAATACAGATCACAATGTCATCTGCAAACATCATAGTCCAGGGGTGTCGTGCTCGTGAGGGCCGAGACCCTGCAGGTTTTCTCTCCAACCAGTCACCAAAGCAGGTGATTTCACTGATCAGCACTCCTTCATACTAAGGGGAGGAGATGATCAGTGAAATAACTGGCTTTAATGACTGGTTGGAGTGAAAACCTGCAGGATCGTGGCCCTCTATGGTACGACTTTGACACCTGGGGTCAAAAAAACACACCTGCTTCTATGCCATGTTACCACATCCTGCCCGTTTTCGGGCCTGTTTGTGTACTCCGCAAAACAGCCTATCAGTTCACATTGTGTTCGTTTACAACAGCCCCAGATCCCCATGCAGTAAACTAAAACAGAACACATACAAGGTAAAAATTTTAGCTCTGACCCTAAGTTTGTGAAACACACACAGTATCACTACTGTACTGTATCACTACTGCACAATTATGCCTTACTCTGTAAATATCTGTAAATTTCTGCAAGCCCTAAATCTCTACTCCTTTTTTAAAACTGTATGGAAACTGTGAATATCTATCTATCTATCTATCTATCTATCTATCTATCTATCTATCTATCTTACCTATCTTATCTATCTTATCTATCTTATCTATCTTATCTATCTATTAATCTAATCTATCTATCTACCTATCTTTCTTTCTTTCTTTCATGTGCTGTTGAAGACTTTGCACAGTGTCTGACTCTCCCATCATCAATTCAAGATCTTGGCAAAAAATAAATGCAACTCTGTATGTAAATAAATGTCGAGACATTGCAGAAGCTTATTGAATCAATGCTACAGCAAATGTGTGTCGTAATATATAAAATATTATGCTCCCTAGCAAACTGAAGCCTTTTTTTTCTGATTAGCCTCACTGACAAGTGGTTTTCTTAAAGCGACACAGCTATTTAGTCCCAATCCCTTGTATGCGTGGAAATGCTTTTACTTTCACTATTAAACATAGTCCTAAGTTCTACTGTTGTTTATTTTACAATATGATTTCACCACACATTTAAGTGATTACCGGTCATGATTATTCAAGATTTTTTTCCAACCACATTTTTTCTTCGAAGATAATGGTTCCCCACTATCCTTATATCACTTGTTTCCAGCTGAAACATAATCACCCATGCAGAAATTATCCAATGGGAGGGTCGTACTTGTTTGCTTAGTTAAATCCAGGCAGTGTATCTATCTATCTATCATTAAAACATCCGTTTTTGTCCCATGAGTGTCTGGCAGAGTGAGACTTCCTGTTTTCTTTACGTCTGATCCTTCTACGCATGTTACGTCCGGACGTCGTTGTGCGTCAGAGCTGCGTAAACGGCGTGTAGTTTCTCTTTATCTCTTACATATCCGCTGGTTTTCCTTCGTATTTTTATTTTACTGTCAACATACGTTTTTATAAATAACTTTGCGGAGAGCATTTACAAAAAATACGCAGCCTTTCTTTCATTTCCTGACAGGACTACAACTCCCACGACGACGCAACCCGGAAGTACAGCTCGCCTTCAGACGCGTTCGCTTCTCTGAATCGGGAGTTCGTGCAGAAACCGGGGACCATTTAAACGACAAAACCGCTGCTTCTTCGCAAAAATGCACAGACGAAGAGTCCGCATATGAAAGTGACACGTTTACTCCCCGCTGTGAAACAACATGGGTCCAGTTCTGGCCACTGCTCTGGTTTTCGTCGGATGCTGTAGTAACGTGGTGTCTCTGGAGCTGCTCGTCAGGTCAGTGACAAACTTGGACCGTGGACGGACGTGTTGAAGAGACACGTCCCACAGCGGTGTCCTGTGCTTCAGCTCAGCTCCGCTGTCTTTCAGCTGCACTTCAGCCTCCTTTTGCGCTCGTACAGGTTGAATCAAAGTGGGGTGTTTTTGTCAAGAGCTCAGTGAGTTTGTCCCAAACCACATCATTGATCATGATTCCTGAAGTGGAAAAGGCTCATGTCAGTGCTCTTAAAACACCCAAAAGGTGCAAAAAAAAAAAAAAAATCCAGCATGAATTTGTGTTTATTTTTCTGTTTTTGCGCCATAAGTCTCTCTTAAATCTGTAACTTTGCACTTACATATCTGAGATTACAATTGTGATTTATTTGTGCAGCTGTAACCTGTTGGGTCAAATTGACCCTTTGTCGTATATTTACAAGGAGAAGCTGTATTGTGTTGAAACACCAGAATCAGTACTCGAGTAACAGTAGAAGTACTCATAAATAAAAGTACTGTACTTGAGGTAGTAAGAAACTTTATTGTACGGAACAGATTCATTTAATATTTCTTTTGGGTGAGTTGTTGATTTTTGTGGTTTATTTTATTTGGGTTTTTTTTTTTTTGCTCCATTTCTTCATCATATTGTTCATTTGTGCTCATTTACTTTACTTTTTTTTCTTTCCTTTTGTTTATTTTGCAGGACAACTGTTCATTTTTCCTTCAGATTTGTTGATTTTTTTTTTTTTCCTTCAGATTTGTTCATTTACTTGGTTATTTTTGTTAATTTCATGGATAGTTTTGCTTTTTTGTGCAGTTTTGATGATATTGATTATTATTTTTCTCATGTTCTTAGTTATTTTGTTCAGTATGAAGATAATTTTCATTCTTTTTTTTCTTCAGTATTGTTCATTGTGTTCATTTGTAAGTTTCTTTTTTATCTTGGTGATGATTTTGTTCCTTTTTTTCCAATTCTGTTAATTTTCTTGATTATTTTTTTTAATTTTGTGGATAACTTTATTTCTTTTTGGTTCAGTTTTATTCATGTTTGTTGACATTTTTTCTCCAAATGAAGAAAATAAGAAAAACCATCAACAAACATGAATAAAACTATCCACAAAATTTAAAAAAAAAACAAAGAAAATGAACAAAATTGAAAAAGGAACAAAAGCATCACCAAAATGAAGAAAATACTTCAAAATGAAGACAATGAACAACATTGAAGAAAACGGGATGAAAATTATCTTCCTACTGAGTAAAATAACCAAGAAAATTAAGAAAATTGAACAAAATAATGCCCCAAATGAACCAAGTAATCATCAATATCAACAAAACTGCACAAAGAGAAGCAAAGCTATCCACAAAATAAACAAAGAACAAGTTGAACAAAAATAACCAAGGAAAGGAACAAATCTGAAGGAAACATGAACAAATCTGAAGGAAAAATGAACAGTCATCCTGCAACACCAACAAAATAAGCAATAAAATGAGGCAAAATATGAGCGAAAAAGAAAGAAAATAATCAAATCTAAAAAAGATGACCTGATTCTGTTCTGTGCTATGAAGTTACTCACTACCTCAACAAGTACTTTCATTGATGAGTATGTACTTCTGCTTACTTTAACTCGAGTACCTATTCTGTGTACTCCTTGGTGTTTCCACAAGACACAGCTGCTCCTTGTAAATATATGAAAAAGGGTCCATTTGACCCAAATACCAGACAAGGGTTAATTTGATGAGCAGTATGATTATCAACATGATCAGTGCAGTGTTTAATGCTTTTTATTTTTTAATATTTGTTGCACTAACCCCCCTGTGACTGGGATAAAGTACTTTTATTTTGCACCATGTAGAGCTGAGAAATAAATGTTCTCACAATAACCATTTTATGTCATTTGTTTGAATAAATGTCAAATATCGAAGGCTGAAGTTGATGGAATTAAATCGTAAATTCTGGGTTTAGTTTGCAATGAAAGATGCAAAAAGTCAGATGCAAATAAATATTATTTTCACGATCAATGAAAATATCTTTTTTTTTTTTTTGGATCAGAAATGTCAGAAAATTATGAAAAAGAGGTTCTCAAAGGCCTCTATGTGGCTCTTTAATGTCTTATTTGATCCAAAGACAAAGGAAATAGAAAATCTTCACATTTAAGAAGATGCAGTCATTGAATTTAGAATATTTTTGACTAGAAAAGTACGGTACTTTCTTTACTCTTAAAACAACTCAAACTAAATTATTACTTATCAAAGTAGTTGTTGATGAATTTATTAATCCATTTCTGAATAAAATGAATTGCTAATTGTCTGCAAAAAATAAGAAACATTGTTAAAAGGAAACAACAGGAAGACAAAACCAATGAAAATGCACCCAAAAAAAAAAAGACAAAGCATATTTTCTCTGTGATTTTTGTGAATTTTTCCCTGGTTTCACTGCATTAAATCAAAATAAATGGGGACAAGTCAAGTTTTTTTTTTTTTGGATTTGTTGTGCAGCTCCACAGTCGTCTATTCTTGAATCGTCCTTTTTCACCTGATTTCACCTCACGTGTTGTTTTTTTTTTTTTTTCTTTTCTTTTCAGAGAGTTTCCAGGATGCGGAAACATCGTCACTTTTGCTCAGTTTGTGTTCATCGCTTTGGAGGGTTTCGTATTCGAAACAAACTTTGGGAGGAAGAAACCTGCCATTCCTATTAGGTAAAAAAAACAAAACCTTGGTGATGATTTTAGACTGGATTTACACTCACTGGCCACTTCATTAGGTCCACGTTTTAACTCGCAGATGCAAATATCTCATCAAATCACACAGCAGCAATTCAGTGCATGTTGGCATGGAGACACAGTCAAGATGACCTGCTGAAGTTTAAACTGAGCAGGAGGATGGCCTTGAACATGGCATAGTTGTTGGTACCAGATGGACTGGTCTGAGTATTTCATTTGCTGATCTACTGGGATATTCACACTCACCCATCTCTGTAGTTTACAGAAAAGAGTCTGCAGAAGAGAAAATATTCATTTAGCAACAGTTCTCTGGATGAAAATACCTTGTCGATGCCATTGTTCAGAGGAGAATGTTCAGACGGGTTCAAGCTGATAGACAGTCAAAAGTAACTCAAATGACTGGTTACAACTGAGTAATGCAGAAGAGCATCTGTGGACGTACGACATGCCAAACCTTGAAGCAGATGGACAACAGTGGCTGAAGATCACACATGGTGACACTGTCAGTTAAGAATAGGAAAGTAATGGACCTATTCTACCTTGTGACGACTCTTCAGGACACCAGTGGTGACACATTTTGGGACCTTTAGTCCTAACTGTGCATGGTTTAATCTCCAGAGCCTACTTTAGTATTGCTGCTGACCATGTCCATCCTTTTATCACCACAGTGTACCATCTTATGACAGCTAGAGGTCCAACCCAAGGTGTACCTAACAACGTAGCAAGCATAGACTGTATATGTTACTAGACAATGTGACTGTGATGTCAGCTAGTAGATTCTGAAGGGCCGTTTTGAGGCCAGTTGGGTTGTCACTTCCTGGATGGCATATTGGAGCCAAAAACAGGATGTAGCCATATTTGGATGAACGGCAGCGGGGCTTACGACGCGTTCATGCCAGGGGACTCATGGGAAGCTAATATTAGCCGCTAGCTTACTTCAACAGCTTACCACGCATTGTCAAACAAAGTCATATTACGGTGTTGTTGGTGTAAACACTTACCCACACCTGCACTCGAGTGGATCTCATGTATAACTATGAACATATTGAATAAATAGAAGATACAAAGGTCCAAATTGGTCCGAGTTTACTCGCGAACTGTTGCTATAGCAACATGTCAATCAAACCGCAGCACGGCAGTGATTTGTCGGATTATTTGCTGTACCACCTTAATAACGGAGCAAAAAGTTAAAGATGGACCGTCACATTACTTATTATAGGGTCCAAATAAGACGTTTGAGACCATGATGACCCATGAAAAAAAATGTATTTGCTTAGTATTTTCAGATTGAATCACATGTATCTCTGTGGGGGGAAAAAGCTTCTTGGAGATGGACGATCGGTTCCCAAGCGGTGGAATTACAACTTAGTTACTTCAGCATTGGCTTCACTGAACAGCCCTGGTCGTTGCCCCTTGGTGGCCAGTAAGTGTAAGATCAAATGCAAACACTGACCTGATCTTTCTCTGTCTTTTTGCAGTAACTACGTGATCATGGTGACCATGTTCTTCACCGTCAGTGTCATTAACAACTACGCTCTCAACTTCAACATCGCAATGCCATTGCACATGATTTTCAGATCAGTGCGTGTTTCTGCTTTGGTTCGAAATACAGTATTATTGTGTTGCGTTCACTGACCCCTCATCAGCGTTATCCTCCTTGAATGATTCACTCTGTGTTTTCTGCAGGGCTCGCTAATCGCTAACATGATCCTGGGTATCATCATCCTGAAGAAAAGGTGCAAACCGTTCTTCATCTAACTGTCCATTCAGGTTTTTGTGGGTTTTATGAAGGTTGAAACACAGCAGCGTTTTCAACAACGCAAAGTCATTGTCTTGTGTTTCTCCAAATATTGTTGCATTTTATTGAAATATCATGTTTGGTGAAATATTACATTTTCAGAGATGTTGTAGCAAACTTTGGAAATATCACTTTTTTGTGGAATATTTGAGGATTAAGGGGTAGAAAATGGATGGATGGATTTTATTTTTTGAAGGAACAGTGCAGGCGACACAGTGGTGCAGTGGGTAGCACTCGTGCCTCACAGCTAGGTTCAATCCCAACACCGGGTGGTGGGGTCTTTCTGTGTGGAGTTTGCATGTTCTCCCCGTGTCTGCGTGGGTT
>JAQQAE010020176.1:0-10756 GCA_029823295.1 Pseudamia nigra | reverse complement strand
GGACAGGGTGAGATGGAGGCAGATGATTGGCTGTGGCGACCCCTGAAGGGAACAGCCCAAAGGAAAAGAAGAAGAATCAAAATTGCTGTGTGTTGGGCATTTCAATACTCAGTCTTCGCCGCTCACATGCAAACCAATCAAAATTGAAAAGGAGCGGGATATAACTCTAAAGTTCTCTGGAGGAGAGACCATGGGAGAAACTGACTGACAACTCAGTTTATGATCTAGCCGCGTGACTATTTGTCTATTTACGAGACGTGGAAATGTATCTGCACACTTTGAAACAAGCATTGGCAAAGTTCACTCTCTCAGTTCCTCAGTCTCGAGCACAGCTGGGTGCAGTCGTGCGCACAATGGGATCAGTGCGGGGGCACGTGCGACTCGCGAGACCCCGACTGTCAATGGCCAGTGATGACAAAAGACCCCAACTAATAGGGCACTAATAGGGCTATTAGTGCCCTATTAGTGTACAACTCCATGTTATGGCAGCCAGTTAAGGAAAGAGACCATTACTTTAAGAAATGAAGGTCAGTCAAGTTGAAAAATCTCAACAACTTTGAATGTGTCTCCCAATGCAGTCGCCAAAACCATCAAACACTGATGAAACTCTCTCTCATGAGGAGCGCCCCAGGAAAGGAAGACCAAGCATCTACCTCCACTACAGAGGACAACAGAATTCCTCGTCTCAGAAAGCATCGATGCACAGCTGTTCAGATGCATTTGATGACTTTGACAGCTGTACCTGTGGACACATTTAAAATTCCAGAGAGTTTTTAGATTCACTGACCTTCATTTCTTAACCCTTTGATGCACAACGTGAGCCAAAAGTGACCCAGCTGAGTTTTTATTCTCACCTTCTATGCAAAAAATGAAAGTCATCATTCAGTATTCAAGGTTTGGACCCACATGCTGCTAAAGTTGTTACTTGACAGACATTATTATTATAGTAGTAATTTCATTTCAAGTCACACTTAATTAGTTATTTTTGACCCATGTGAATAAACTCAATGTAGTAATAAAAAACTATTTTTGTTCATAATGTATGAAAGGAAAATGAAAATGATGATCTGTGATAATCAGAAACAAGATACTGAAAGAATACCTGTAATATTCAATAATAAATTAAATTGATTCTTAAATGGCAGAAGAAAGAGAAACTCAGCCAGCATGAAATAGCCTTAGAAATTAATGACCCATGTGTCCGTCTGAACAGGTGGACACATGGGCCCCTTTTACACCAAGTGAGCCTTTTGACCTTTGACATTCAAGTTCACTAGAACCTTGGTACCATCTAGTGAACGGACCGCGTTAGACCAATTTTAAGATTAATTATTCACCAATGCATCATCTGCAGGATGGGTCCTGGGCGTATATTGGCAGAGGAGAATAATACTCCCATGTGTGGCCATAAACATTACCATGATGGCAGATTGCGTGAGTTTGTCCTGTTATTATACGTAGGTGTTTGTGCAAAAAAACATGCTTGGAAGTTATTTTAACATCAAGAAGGCAAAGAACGCTGCTTGTCAGACGACTGCTGTGTTGACTTCATTACAGCAGGTTACATGGATTCCTCCGTGCTGCTCTTTTTACAGTGCGTTGCATGGCCGTGTACGTACGTACACACCCTCTCATGTCACTATTCTCTGGTTCAAACTGGGAACCAAGGTTCTACATTCTGAATGTTTTTGGTGTAAACGTTCTGAACTAGGTTCGCAAACCAGAACCGTGCTTGCACCCAGAGTCCCCCGAGTCTGGTTGTCTGGTACACATGATTGAAAACACCTCGCACACAGCTGCAGATTGCAACGACGACTCACACCTGGTAACTGGCCCCATCTAGGGACAGTAAACATCAATTGCGTTGTGCCACATTTTGTCGACATGTCCAACCATTTATAAAAGTCGCAAAGTCGAGTCATGACTGTCGCACATTGCCGAGACTGAGTCCTGGTGAGTAAACATGTTGAATTTCTGTCAGGACGTCCTCAAGACTTAAAAATCTGGGTTGGGAACCACTGCAGATGAAGCAGATTTCCAGTTGGGTTGTGACGAGGCGAGTCACGTTTCTAAAAGGGGCCATGATGTGCATCAGCAGGTTAAAGTAATGACAGACTATCCTTTCTCTTCACTTAACTCATTCTTTCTTGCCATAATATGTATTTGTACAGTTGTTGTAGTAGCACTAATAGGACTATCTACTGCACCCCCAACAAAAGCCAACTAATGGTCAAATGCACATCATGAATGTAAAAAGTGGCACAAATTAACTTATGACAAGGCACAACTGTGAACTGAAAACCGTTTCAGGTGACTATTTGATGAATTTGAGGCTACACTATACACTGATGAAAATAATGAAAATTGAGAGAAACCACTGAAGGAGAAAGTCTGTCCAAATTTTTAATTGGTAGTTTTTGTTTTGAAGAGGAGGCAAACTCGTGCATGACATACACACCAAACTGCATCTTTACTGTACATACACACATTGCTGTTTATTAGTTTGCCATTCCTTATTTTGTTTGGGAAGTATTAATTATTCATCGCTCCCGGCAGCCCACAAATATCATCCCAGGAGATTAATATAAAATGTATCTGTCCCACTTCTTCATGAACACACACACATGCCCAAGGTGTACCTGACAAAGAGTAAGAAGCCTATTTACTATGTAGGAGAAACCTCTGACAAGCCAAAGACCGAAAGTTGAGTTAATTAAACATTAGACATTAATCAAAATGAGATCGTTAATCTGGACACGATTATCGCTGATATTTTGTAATTCATGTTCTCCTCGGGCATACTGAGTATAGAGAAATACACACTCATATTGTATGCTTTCTCATTATTGTATTACACAGCCCAGCGTCTGTGTGTGTGTGTGTGTGTGTGTGTGTGTGTGTGTGTGTGTGTGGGCCGACAAGCCAGTTCTCATTGCTCTTTGATGCCCTTTACATGTTTCAATCAACATCAATCAGGCCTGGAATGAAGCTCTTCATGTTAATTGAGACTGAAAAATGCAGCTGGAGAAGGATTTAGAAGGAGCATATTAAACAGAGGAGTGAGTGTATGAATCTATTGGTGTTGGATAGAATAGAGTCAAATAGGCCAGAACAGACATTGGTAAGTTCGCTGACCTCCACATATACAGTTCTGTGAAAAAGTGCATGCCCCTTCCTGATTGCTCCTTTGTGTATTTGTCATACTTAAATGTTTCAGATAATCAAACCCAACTAAATACGAAATACAATTTTGAAGTGACATAATTTATTTAGGGGAAAAACTCTACCATCTTTTCTGGACTACAAGTCACGGTTTCTTGCATAGTCTGGCTAGGGGAGGTTAGGGTTAGGGTTATGTTCACATGTGCACAAATTTTTTTTTTGGGTTAAATGCTCCCTGTTTTGGAACAACTGCTTCCAACATTCCAGGTGTGCCTACACCGTAAGATGCACTGGAGTTGTGCGGCAGAACAACAGAACAATGATCTGAAAACCCACTCAAAAAAGCAACAAAAACAAAATGAAGCTTTTGAAGTGGCCCACGCAATGTCCTGCAATATATCCAACTGTGGTGCTGCGGCATGACATTAAATCAGCCATTCATGCTCAAAAACCCCCAATGTGGCTGAATTAAGGCAACTGTGCAAAGCAAAATTTCTCCACCACAATGTGAAAGACTCCTACTGAAAACTCTTGATTGCAGTTCTTGCTACCTGGGGTGGCACAAGGGGGGCAAATACTTAACACAGGGCCATGTGGGAATGGATAGCTTTTTTTTAGCTTCACAAATAAAATCATCATTCAAAAACTGCATTTTATATTTGCTCGGTTTATCTTAATTTGTTTGAGGGTCTGAAACATGAAACATACTGTATAGTAACATATACCAACAAATACTATGCAAAAAAAAAAGGAATCAGGAAGGGGGCAAATACTTTTTCACAACACTACTACACATCCATTTACACACAACCTCCAAGCCCACGCACAAATCTCATAGCTGCTCTCTCTAATTGAAATATCACACACTGCAGAGGTGTTTGCCAACAAAGGAAATTAAGTTTGGCTCCTAAAAGTCTAACTACTTAGGAAGATCTGACGCATGCAATCTTTCTTATGAATCTAAATTGGAGGTGACTTTGTAGAGTGTTAAACTCTAAGCTGGCATTTACAGAATGCGTGTCGCCTTCTCAATTTTTCTTGTATTCTTTGTCGACACTTCAGCTTTAGAAGTGCAGAGCAGCAGCTATCGCTGGGTTCTGTCGAGAAACAGCAATTTCTGGCTCCGAGGCAAGTCTGCGTCTTATCACCGGCTGACTTTGTCTCTGGTTATGTGTGTTGTCTTGTAATATACACATAAGAACAGTAACACACACACTCTGTGTTTAGTAAAGTGTATCATCAACATGCCACGAACTCAAACCAAAGTGCTGCTACAGTAGATGTATATTTAACCTTTAATGTCATGGTTAACAAGCACTGTGAGCTTAACCTTAACCCTACGTGAGGTTTAAGGATCGGTGAGCTCCATTCCAGTGTTGACTGATGTTGATTGAAACATGTGATGGGCATCATAAGAGCTGACTTAATGGGCCACACCCTAACACTTAAACTAGGGTTAGAGACCCCAGACCAAAATATATGTATTAGGCATCATTTAATAGGGAACATCTGTTTTTCTTAATCATGTGGCTGAAACACAAACCAATGACATCAGTTTACAGGTGGGCCTTTAACCCTGACTTTGATTCTCAGGGCCGGGGTTAAGGCTGGCATACACTGTGCAATTTTAGAAACGTGAACTTGAATGCATAGTACATGTGTGACTGTTTCAGCTGCAAACACATGCAAATCCAGTGTACACAGTGCATTGCAATGGCCACGTTCTGTTGTGCCATAGTATACTGTATGAGTGAGCTCACACACCTCAAATAATCAATATTGGGTGGAAATATTGTGTTTTTCCCACTTTTGTAGGTTCCACATTTTTCCTGTTTCTTTTCTCTCATCCCTTTGGAGCAACAACTGGCACATTTGCTGTCTGTCACACACACACACAGACACGGGGCTCTAATATTACTACATTTATATGCTTGTGCCTGCCTGTCTGCGCAGGCATAGATGAGCATGGATGTTTAAAGATTAAAAAATGAATGAAAAATAGATAGAAAAGATTCTTAGACATATTCATTGTACAATCCATAATGTTTCAAATTAGATTTTCAGCTCAATCGTAGTAGAAAAAACTTTACAGCCATTCCCATTGCGATGTCAGTATAAATTTGTTGTCTGAAATTGGATGAAGCTCATCCAAAATGACTCCTACTGAACTGTCATTGTGCTGCATGTGTTTTATTGTACGCAACAGGTTTTTAAGGAAAAGAAATGTCCCGGCAATCACTTGAGGGTTTCATGTGTCAAATATGACGCGTGCAGTTTTACAGTGTTATGAAGTTCCGAAACATAAAATGCACTCACAAATAAATGCCCACACATTGAATGCCACAGACGATGCCATGCCATTTCATATTTCCCTCTACACTGGCATTAGTCGCTGTGCTGTAAATGGGCCACCCTTATGTCTTTGTTGATGATAACACCAAGTTATTTTCCACAACTGTGAACTGCTTCAATTATTCCCCCCCGGCTAGACGCACTAATGGCAGATAAGTGATTAGGACCTAGTGTAGAGATTTGGCCCATTTATTTGACGCAGCGATTAATATTGCAATGGAGGTAACAGAGAGGAGGCAGATTAGTAACTTCATTTTTCTGGTGCCTAAAGGGAAAAGGCCAAATGCCCAACGATGTTATAGTGATTACATTTGTACATAATGGAAGGGGTTGTAAAGTCCTTCTGGCTTAGAATAAAACTCATGCCGTTGTTACAATCTGCTCTCCGTGACTCTGATCAATAAAGAAAAAAAAAAAGAATTTTCTCCCTTCATTAAAATGTTATCAGGAGAGGTCTTTATCAGTTAAAATATCAGCTGCTCAGTGAATCAATAAATTCCTCGGTCAACTTAGTAAAGCGTAAAACAGGTAAAGTCCTCAGTGCGATATATGCCCTAAGGCTTTGTATTGAACTAGGATCACTGAGTGGCAATTACATTGTTGTGGTAATTTGATTAACTGCCATTTTGTTTGGGAATCTAAGCCGTCATTTAAACTGACACAGCCAATGTCCTAAGGCTCTGCCATTCTCTGAGCCTCTTTCTTATGAAAGGGCTATTCATCAGTTTCACCCCATTTATTAATTTATCTTTAATTACGATGACATGCTGGATATTTCATACTTGCACTTAATGAAATTGCTAAATCTGACACACAACAAAGGAGGAGCAGGGGAATATTTAAGTGGGGCAGGACCTTTTAGTCGGTCTCTACGGCTCCACACAAAATACCAACAAGATGGGTTCAGTTTTTCCCCGGAGGGTCCTCACTGCGTTAGTTTGCTGTCTGGAATGTGTACATTACTGCGCAAATTGCCACTGAAGGGGGGGTAATATCTGACCTGGTGTTTGTTTTCCACACATCTACAGATGTGAAGGACGTATACTTTCTCCTTCAGTGTTTTCTGTATTTCTATTATTCTCAAAATTGTACGTTAACCCTTTTCACACATGGCGTCCAGTACACTGGACAGGAACAAGGTGACATTACATTCCTAGTGAAGAGCAAAGCAAGTAAGTGAGTACAGTGCAGAGAACAGCCTTGAATTTATTGACATTCCGGCAGGTGATACACTTCTAAGTTGACTGTTTACACTGATACTCACGTAGTGACAGAGTAATCCCACGAATGAGGTGCAGCTGTGGCCGCGTCACGGTGACACGTTAAAATGTCCTTTTCACACAGTAACGTTTCAAACTGTAATGGAGGTTCAGGACGTTCGCTTCCTTCATAAAATCACAGAAATCCTTCAGCGTAAGATCATAAAAACAGTTATCAGTCAGGTTGGATGTCTTCAGAATTAATGGACAATGTTAAAAATAATAAAAATGAAAAGACAAGGCGTCCAAACTTTTGACTGATAGCGTCGGCCACTAGCCTTTTATCACCTTTTGAAAGAAATGAAAATTCACCAGTAGTTGACCTCTAACGCTCACCTCAAGCCGTGCTGTGTATCACTAATTAACAACGTTGTGTGAATGTGTATTTGATGCTGAAATAATACACTCCTGTACACGCTCTGCAAAAGGTCATTTAAAGGTTACAGCTTAAGGAGCAGGTTTGTGTAAACAATTAGTCCTTGGTATGCAGGATGACTCACCTAAATGACTAATGGAACAGAGTGGACTCGGGGGCTATGTTAAGTGCAAAGGTCTCATAATATTACTTGTGAGTTTTTTCAAATATGCATCATCCCCCCAGCGTGTGATAAGTACACCACTTTAGCTCTGCAGAAACAGTTGTTTACTTAATGGTTTGCTTAAGTGAGCAAAGTGACAGCATATCACCTTGTTAAACGCAGTTACAGTCACTGTTTGGAGCTGCCGATAATACATAAATCTGGCGTGACGGCATAGAAATCGAATGAGAAAGGAAGGGATTTATTGATTTTACTTCAAAGGCAGGATGAGGACGGACATAAAGCCGCAGCTACGTACAGAAGAATTTTGGCTCGGTGCTTATCTGATGGAATCTGTAACCACTGGGGCATTTGACTTTTATGTTACAGCTGCAAAAATATGGAGCTCACCTCCACGGGGTTTACAGTTTGGACGTTTCTGCAGAGTTTTTGGCCTTGCATCAAAATTTAATACCGCCTCTGTTTAGATAAACTTTCAAGCAACCTATCAAAATGTCAGAATTTACTATTATCCGAGGCAGAGAACTAGAAAACAATATTTTCCTCCTGAGATGCAGATATTCTAGTTTAAAATCTGCATTTGGCGGGCACAGTGCGGCTGCATATATTTTGTTGTTTAGGCACTGATGAAAAACACTGCGTGTGAGGGAGACATTATCATAATAACTGCTCAGCAGCCAAACATCTGGCAAAGCCACCAGCAGCAGCTTTAAGCCCGAAATATGGTCGCGTGACACCTGAATGCACACTTTCCCCATGTATAGGGCTGGAAGAGAAAATGCAAATGTAGCAAAGTGTAAATTATTAAAAGTTTATAATGTTTGCGTTGTCAAATACAGTACTTGCAGGTTCAGTGTTTCTGTATTTCTCTGATTTTGCTGTTTGGATTTATATTCATGAAAGGCTGCCACAAAATCAGTCCACGGGTTTTTTTTCGCATTTTCTTCTGTTTGTGTCGCGCAGTTTGCTTCCATTCAGCTGATTTCTTTTCCGTGTGTATGTTATTTTCATTTCTTTGCATCTTTTACATCATAGTCCTTTCATGGTACAGTAGTTTATCTCATATGTTGATTTTGTTATCATTTATGATTTTGAGCAGTTTTCATTTTGTTGCATCATTTGTTCTTTTTACACAGTTTCATAATTTTGTCTTTTTTCAACTTGTTGCATCTTTTCAGTAATTTAGGTTTTTTTTGTTTTTTTTACGTTCTTTTCATTTATTCATATTTAGTCGTTTATGCCATTTCACCTCTAGTCTTTCACACTGTTTCATCTTTTACATTACGTGTGTCTTCATCACCTCAATTAAATGCGTATTTTGTAAATGCACTTTAAATTTCTTGAGGGAAACACCTCAATTTTTTGAAAAAGTTTGAAATTTTGAAATAAAAAAACTGTTGATTAATGGAGGCGCAAAAGTCTGCTGTAGTGAGGATGGAAACACAAAGCAAATAACAAATGCAAACATGTAGAAATAAGCTAATAGCTAAGCGGAGGCTAAACACGATGTGTCCGTCTCCTCTGTGCACATTAGCACAGCTGGAAGAGAAAACTCACAAAGTTTTCCATTTTCTTCAAGTTTGTAATAACAGTAGCAGATACAGTAGCTTCACACCGGTGCTTTTTAATAATGTCATGTCCATTCGCTAGTATCAGACCTAAAATGCCAAAATTCACAAAAGGTAGTTGATGGAAATTAATACATTATGTGCATTTCCTTTTAACAAATTTCTGACTCAGTTATTGATTTCATTTACATTATTTCATCTTTTACACTGTTTCACCTTTTGCAGTGTTTTTGGTTTATCGTATTTGGACCAAATTTTATTTCCATTTACAGTTTTTCATTCTTTGCCCCATTTCACATTTGACATTTGACATTTCATTGAATTAGGACAGTGCATATGAATCAACATATCAGCATTGTACATCAGTGTAAATATGCTGGAATGAACACGACAGCTACATTTCATCCGTAGTCCTAAGGAGCATATCACGCAAAAAAAACCTAGTCATAAGACAAATTTACAGGTATATGACAGCTGACAGTTTCATCTTTTACATTGTTTACATCTTCATGATTTAGTCTGTTATACCTTTTCATCTTTACTGTATCCTGGTTTCATTCAATACTTTTATTCCATTTCCATTTATATGCAATTTTTCTTTTTTCATTGGTCTCATCTGGTTATATTTTTTAATTTGTATTATTACCATTTCCGATGTGTTTTAGTTCAACTAAGTTGTGTAATTGTGTTTACAACTTCACACGTCAGTGTTTAATGTTACTTTAATAACAGCAGGAAAAAAAAACAAGTTTGAGAGAGACAAATGATCAAGAAAACTGTTAAAACATCCAGTTATAAAATTAAACCAAGTCTATAAAGACTAAAAAGGACTAAAAGAAATCTTTAAAATAAATAGTTTATTTTTTCCTTCTGTGAAGGCCGTATGGCGGGTGATTTTTTTTTTATGTAACCCACCTGTTTATATGGTCAACATCCTATTTCTGTAGTAATTTAAAACAACATCCAGTACAAATGTCTGGTTGTGTCAGTTTTCCCTCAGGTCAATGATTTGACATTTATTGTAGTAATTATCAAGATCAGTAGATGATACGTAAAAATGGCAGCTATCGCTAACCTGTGAAGCCACTCGCTGAGAGAACTGCTTGTGCTGCAATTATCTGTTTATGACTCAGTATATGTATTAATGTCAGCGAGCGCAGTAAAGAACATGCACGCTCAGCACGCGGAGGAAGTCATCCAGGAATAAATAAAGGTTTAAATGTAGATGCTTCAAAGCGACTACTGTAGAAAATCTAAGTTGCTTCACTGCGGCACAAGCGACCGCGCGTAATCGCTCTTCAAAGTTACTCATTAGAACAACGGCAGAGCGGTTTGTTCACAGTTTATTGGCAGGCTGAGTTAATGACAGGCACAGATGCGCAGAATTTGTGTGGGCATCAGCCTTATGTCAGCACAGGTGTCTGATCTGGGGAAACAGAAGAAACAGAAGAGGTGTGCGAAGCGAAATACTCACAACAAACTGGAGTTTCATGTTCAAAGTACATCAATATTTTATGTACTGTTGCATAGGATACTTAGTACAGTACTCTAATTTAGTTACATTACATCTTGGTTTTTATTCATCTATAGCAGGGGTCCCCAACCCCCGGTCTGTGGGTCAATTGGTGCCGGTCCGCACAGAAAGAACACATAACTTACATTATTTGCGTTTTATTTTTTATCTGATTCTGAATGGTGTTTTATTTTGAAAAATTACCTGATTCTCTTGGCCTTATTGTCTGACCGACATCCGCTGCCTTCTTAAACAGGCTGTGTCGGCCGGAAACACATAATACATCACCGCTAACTTGAAAACCTAAAAGTAGCAAAATGAACGAAAACAAACGTCTTTGGAAAGTTTGTTTGCGCAGGATAA
>JAQQAE010020175.1:0-10756 GCA_029823295.1 Pseudamia nigra | reverse complement strand
GATAAGTGGTTTTCTTAAGGCTACACAGCTATTTAGTCCCAATCCCTTGAGCTGCCTTTGCATTGTGTGCTTGGAAACATTGTGTGCCAACTGAAACATAATCACTCATGCAGAAATTATCCCATGGGAGGCTCGTACCTATTTGCTTAGTTAAATCCAGGTGGTGACTTTTTTTTGGCCAGGCAGTGTAGTTGAAAAGCAAAATGATTATGAGACAGTTAGCCAAAAAAAACCTTCTGTCTAGTTTTTTAACGGTTAAAAACAGGGTTCTGAAAGAGATTTTTAAATAAAAGACAAATGCCCAACATGTTAATTACTGATAACGTCACTGTATTTTAAAATATTTGTCTGAATAATCAGCTTTGTGATACATAGAGCACCAGCTAATGGATGTGGCGTATGAAGTCAACATTACTGTTATGTAAGAGTTACAAGTGTCTGAAGTGACTTGGTTGTATTGGACATGTCACTGTTTGCTGCTGCGTTTGGTATTTTCAGTAAGTTAGCATTAGCCTGGGCCGTTTCTCTCACTTCTCCTCAGCTCCACCTTTTCATTGAATAGAACAACATTGTATCAGATAAGACTTCAAAATACAAACTAATGAGACCTCATTAATCCATATCGAAAGAATATGTGACCCACCATTGTGATAGCTCACTGATAGGGTTTACCACAATCTACTGTATCTGTAACACAGAAGACAAACTGATTAGACAATGTAGTTTATAGTTTTGGTGTTTTTATGGGATTTTTCACTGATATGTAGGTGAAATATTTACAACATCCATAATACAGTGGTGAATAATATGATAAGAGATAAAAAGAACCTAAACACTGATAAACTCCACCTGCTTGTGTCCACCTACCCACTGCGTTCTTTAAATTGTGAATGTGAAATGTGCCCATGTGTGTTGAGCACAGTTAAGGCCTCGCCCTTCACTCTTTCATAAATCAACAAACCTTGTCACTTGCTGATGAGAAGGCTTTTATCACTACCAAACGACCTGGCCATCACCTTTACCTACATACTGAGCCATATACACTAAAGTCTTGTTTTGTTGACATGTTAGTTTTAAAGCGCTTTGTAATTACTCAAGGGCATAGCTATGATACAACCCTGTTGCCAAAAAAGCTGAGCCAACATCTGAAGCCCATATTTCAAATGAAAATAGCACGAAGACAACATATCAAATGCCAAAACTAAGAACATTCGTTTTTTTTTAATTACATGCTCTCTTTGAAATTTGATGCCAGTAACATGTTTCAAAAAAGTTGAGCCGGGTTCCTGTTTACCATTCTGTTGCATTACCTCTTGTTTTAACAACACTCCCTAAGTGTGTGGGAACTGAGAAGAGCAATTGCTGTCATTTTGAACGTGTAATGTTTTCCCAGTGTTTCTAGATGTATGACCAGCTGCTCAACATTTCAGGGTGTCCTTTGTCATAATTTGTGTTTCATAATTCCCCAGACATTTTCAATGGGTATACAATTGTCAATTAATTCCCCAGACATTTTCAATAGGTATACTATTGCCAATTATCTGTGGAGTTTTTTTGTTTTGCAGATCATCCCATTATATTTCTATTTACATTTTACACAGTGGATTAACTTTTTTGTATATGTAGATAAAAAAAAGTTTCCAACAAAACTTTCTTTTCTTTTTCTTTTCACACAGACAATTAGCACTGCAGTATAAAGGTGATTCATTGGCTGTTCTACATTAATGTGATTTTGTTTTATCCAGAAAATCAGCACCTATCCATTTACATCAAAGTATGTTCAGAAAGTCTTGCCAAACTCAATGTAGTAGCAACCCTGTGGGGTGTCTGTGTATAGCTGTTCATGTCCAGGCCCTAAGCAGCAGTACAGAACATGACAAAGGCATGGAGGGACGGTTTTGTCCAATACCCCTTTTAGACCAACCTTCCAACCTGGGACGATTTTGTGTATGAAAGGGTTAACCCTTGTTAGCCTACCCTATTTGGAGACCCAGGTCGAGAGGTGGGTCGGACCTGGGTCAATTGTGGTGTGAAAGGTAGCAACCCAGGTCGCTAATTGCTGGGGCAGGGCGATGCCTGATTGCAAATTAATTGTGTTTGTTAGGCATGAGGGTGCACTGCAGTGATATAACTGTAGCTTGTAAACAAACTTTGACCAAAAAGTATGTACATGTGGCAAGAGTACGAGATCCTGGAGCTCCTCACCATATGCAGAGAGTAAGAAATCACCAGGCAGAAGACCAGAACAGTTGTGTATGCCAAGACAGTGAAGCTGATGATCCAGAGAATCATCCGCCAGTCCCAAAAACAGATTACCAATAAACTGTAGGCACTGAAAAAATAGGACATGAAGATCCATGACGTCAACAAAAACAGGAGTGGTGTTGGGTCTATGCACCAGCCGTACTACGAGCTGTGTCACAGGATCTTAGGACACATAGCACTCACCAACCCTCTGCATCTCTGCTCCAGCTCCAGACAAATCAGAGAAGAAATATCATTGCCTAATGTAATATGTTGTTGTCTGTCCTTGAAGATGACATGTTGTCCGCCTGCCCATTTTTAGCCCCTAAGTCCATTAATATGCATTGACCCAGTCCTGTCTGAATTGCCGGGTTTACCCCAGGTTGACTGGAATTGGTAATGATTGACAAAAGCAGGGTCGGACCTGGATCAGCTAACCTGGGCCTGACTCAGGTTGTTGGTCTGAAAGGGGTATAAGACATCATGCCTTCTGCCTGGCAGCCAGGATGGACCAGCACTGGTTTCATCTAGAACTTTGAAGGAGCTTGGATATGTTATCAGAAGATTTTGAAGGACCTTGAAGTTTAAAAGCAGAATCTTGCTTAAGAACAAAAGTGATATGTTCAGTGAAAGAAGAATTACAGAGTCAATACAGGATGTTTTCCTTTTAACTTTTTCTGTCCAGTCCTTAGTGCACCTAAGAGTTATTTTTGATAATGTCCTTGAAGCATAATTCTAAACAGTTAATAAAAAAAACAGTTTTTTTTTCCATCTCAAAAACATGGAGATGATTATTTACACATTTGTATCCTTTTCTTGTATTGCTTTGTTAAACTTTCTGTGATTCTCTATCTTTGAAAGGTGCTTATAGAAATACACTATATTTGTTTGCTAATTGAGGTTCTAACCAAAGCATACACAAGAACGATGATGCTAAAAAGTGGAAGTAGAAGTAAGCGGATCAAATAACATTATTGGTATTTGTGTTGTTAGATTGTATGCTATTGGAGGGTGGTACTCGGACTCTTACCCTTTGGAGAAGGACTCACTGTGACGTTTTCTATCACATTTAGAGACATTAGTACTCTTCAACAAGTCTGACTACAAACTGACTTCAACATCAATTTACTTGACTTGAACTGAATATAACTTATTGATCCCATTAAGGGAAATTTATTGACAAGCTCATGTAAAGAATGCTCAAATTAGTAAGATGTCTTCATGTTTCTCAGTCTTCAGTCAGCCATCAGCTGTGGTGTTGAACAGTCTGATGGTGGTGGGGATGAAGGGTCTCCTATATCCTTCCGTCTAGCAGCGCAGTGATGTTAGTCGTCCGCTACAGCTGCTCCTCCATTGGGACAGAATGACGTGAATTGGATGGTCTAGGATGTTCATGATGTTGTCCAACTTCTTTTGTGTGCACCTGTACTCCACAACCTCCAGTGACTCCATTCTCCCTCCAACCACTGATCCAGTTTTATTGAAGTAATCTGTCCAGGTGTTGCCTTTCCAGCACACCACAGCATAAAACATTGTATTTGCAACCACTGACTATTAAAACATGTGCAGCATCTTAGGGCAGATGTCAAAAGACCTAAGCCTCCCTAGGAAAAATAGGTGACTTTCAATAGAGGTGTGTTTTGGAACCAGTCCATCTTGTTGTCCAGATTTACACCAAGATATTTGTATGTCAGCACCATGTCAATGTCCATGCTGCCAACGTTGACTGGCTGAACAGGTGACATAGTCTTTCTGAAGTCCAGAACAATTTCTTTTGTCTTGGCAGTGTTTGTCAGGAGTGAGTTTCTCTGACTCCAATCACAGAAAGCATTTATGAGGTGTCTGTACTTCACTTCCTGTTCATTCTTGTTGCATGCCCCAATAGCGGCGGCGTCCAAGTATTTCTGGATGTGGCAGGACTCAGAGTTGTATCTGAAGTCTGATGTGTACAATGTCAACAGGAAGGGGCTAGCCTGATGAATGGTGGTCTTTCTGTCAGGTACCGGTAATCTCCACCCCCAACCCTTTGAGCATGCTTCTGAGTATGTACAATTGAATTGTGCTAAATGCACTTGAGATGCCAAAGAGCATTGTCCTCACATAAGCACTGACCCCTCCAAATGTAAGTAGGCCTTGTGTAGCAATGTGAGGAGACTATCATCCACTCCAATATGTTCTTTGTATGCAAACTGAAAGGGGTCCAGTGCATGTTTGACATGGGGTCTCAGTAGTCACAGAATCGGCCTCTCTAAGATCTACATGATGTGGGATGTGAAGGCCACTGGTCTCTTGTTTACATAAAGAACAAGTCATCCTCCTCTCACGTCTCCAATCTTTTTTACATCTCTGTCCCACTGAACCACAGCGTAACAAAGGAGTCTGGGCAATCAATGTTCAGCTGGGTCTCACAGAACACATGACGTTAGCCTCTCAAAACTCCTTCTGGCTCCTCACCAGTGCCCCCAACTCATCCGCTTTGGTGGGTAATGAGTTAACATTGCCCACTGGTATAGTTGGTAGGAAAGGTTTGTACCTGAATCTTCTGCCTTTTACTCTGGCATGAACCCTACAACTGCACAGAGTCCTCAGATCCAGTGGGACTGGTTGGTGAATTCCACTCTGCCTCAGGTTCAGGAAGTCCTCTCTGGAATAAACTCTTCTCTATATATCAATGGAAAATTCATCCCACGAAAGAGATCCCATAAAAGCAGTGTATATGCAAAAATGTGAAAAAATGTGTAAAGTTTCTTGAGTGTAAATATTCATCTATCCTCTCATTCAGGCCTGAAACCCACTCATGTAGTAATGAGTTCAAAACTGAATAATAATGTGATTAACAGGTGATTGTAATCATCACTGGATGGAACATCCAGGGAAGGCTAAGTACGTAATATGCATAAAAGCCCGGACTAATGGTCTCAGACGAGTAAGGAAATAATTGAAAGAAAAAGTTCCTCAAAGGAAGACGAGACAAAATGTGAATATTTCAGAACAAACAATGCAGGAATCTGCAGAATCTTCTGTAAAGGCTGCATCCACCATTATCATCTCTGATCACTCAAGAGGCCACTGCATCATCATTTATTTATAGCTGATAGAACCACATGGGCTCAGGATCACTTTGGACAACATGTCAGTTGTATTAACAATGACAAAAATTGATCAGAGATCAGCTTCCAGAGATGACAAAAAGTGATGACCATTATTTTTATGAAGAAGAAAAATGGCACCCAGATCATTGCTGTGTTTATAATCATTTCCAGACATGAGAGAAGTTTTACAATAAGACAAATTAACAAATAACAAATAAACAATACTATTTGAAGAATGACAGTATTGCTGGTGTTCATTTTTCAGTTGAATTTGGTAATAATGACACAAATGCAGAAAATCACATGACGATTCATTTTATGCGAGCCGTGTGGTTTCTGTCGACTGGGTTGGGAATTTGGTTTGAAGACATTTTTCTTCCTATCCAGGGAGCTTCTTCAGTTCTAAATAAACTCATGCAAGCAACGAGAATTTATACTCTGTGGTTCAGGACTCCACCCTTTCATCCTAAGAGGTGTAGTTTCACATGGACCAGGGTCGTTACAGAGCCATTAGGGTCTCTGTCCCTGAAGAATGCAGGGGTGCAGGGGGAGGGTTGTTGACAGTTTCACTCTGTGGATGGGGACAGAAGGGTGTGTGTGAGTGGCCCAGGAATTTTGCTGCAGTTTGGCTGGGTAGAGAATCCAGCACAGAGCAGTAAATGGGTGAACGATGGTATTGTAGGCATCCCCCTCTATTCAGAGAGGGTCATTCCCTATTCATAAAAATGGCTTCTTTCACTCCATGCTCAAACCACTGGTTTTCCCTGGCCAAGAGCTGAACATTCTTGTCCTCAAAGGAGTGTTTCTTGTCTTTGAGATGCAGGTAGACTGCGGAGTCCTGTCCTGAGGCTGTGGCTCGCCTGAGTGAAACTGTCAGCGACCTTCTCCCCACACCCCTGCATTGTTCAAGGACAGAGACCCTAACGACTCTGTAATGACCCTGGTTTAGGTGAAACTTACACCTTTTAGGATGAAAAGGTGGAGTCCTGAGCCACAGAGTATAAATTCTGGTTGCCTGCATGAGTTCATTTAGAACTGAAGAAGCGTCCTGGATAGGTAGCAAAACATCTTCAAACCAAATTTCCAGTCCAGTCAACAGAAGGAAAACCACACGCCTTGGATACTATGACCTGGATGACTGAGAATCTTCACAGACAATAGTGTGTATGATGTTTATATGGAACTAATCTGAAGGTGTTTGTTCATAGTGAGGTTCTTAATGAAGAGGGAGAAGTGGAGCCGGAGACGCCCCACTGCAAAGATGGTATGTTCGTGCTCTTCTCAGTTTTAATCATTCATTTCTGGTGGGTTTTTGTATTAACTGTGTCTTGATGTGCTGTCCTACAGATTCTGACATGGGACTCTCAGGTGACCTCTTCAGCTTAACACAGAAAAAGGGACAGCGTCCCAGAGCCAACAGCAGTGCTTCAGTAGAAGGAAGGAGTGGAGTCATAGGGGGCGCCATTGCTTCAGGAGGGAAAATAATGCTTCAAATTCCCATGGTGCCACAGTACAGACCCAGACGGGTCCACTCTCCTGGTTATGTACGCAGAGAGTAAGTAACTTGTAGCATTTTCCCAAATGACAATTGTGTTGGGGGGGGGATTAATTCTTTTTTTCTGTTTCCAGAAATCAGGAAAATTCAACATATGAGGATATTATACCAGTAGACAAGGTTTGTTTTTCTGCTTTTCTTTTAAAACAGTGTTCATTATGTCAACTACCATTTTAAATGTAACAGAGGCATTAATAGATGTTATTACTTCTATATATAATAATAGCAGTAGGCTAAGTTAAAGAAAAAATGTTCTCTTAGGATTCTCTGAGGGGGTTTTGCCAATGATTTTTCCCCCATGATTACTTTTATTGTAAAGCACTAATAAAGTATTCTAGCAACATGGTTATTAGTTTGAAAATCGTACAAATGCAACAATTTCCACAACGTGTAATAAACTACACAGCTGAAGGATCACAGAGGACAAAAGCTACTTTGTCTGTTTCCCTCTTTCATTATTGTTTATTTCATCTAACAGGAGGTCTGTCGCCAGATGGACACGGTCTTCAAGGAGCTCCTCACTCGGCAAGCAACACAAGATCCTCCCACCGTCACGTCTCCTTCTGCCCAGGCTGCACAGAGGAAGGGGAGATGGGGTGATGGACGGAAGGCTAAAGGCGGAGGACTGTTCAAATCTGCAGATGCACTGGACTGAAAGGGCTGACAAAATGAGAAATGAAAACTGTGTCAGTGATGCGCACTGACAGCAGCTTTCACCACATCTATTCATAGAATGCTGAGATCACTGGCTTGTCACTTTTTTGGGCTTCGTTCCATAAAGTGTCTCCCTTCCCAGAAGCCCTTCATTCATGTTTGTATAGCAGAACCTTGTGGTGACTGGAGACCTGCTGTTCAGTACTTACCGGATTACTTGAACTAAACAGATGTTCATGTGCAGTTAAAAATGGTTTTTGAAAATTCATGACATGCTTCTGTGTGTTATCGACTGTCTGTTTAAAGCACATTTTGTGTACTACACATCTAAATACAAAAGCAGATTTGACCAATGATCTGATGTCTGTGCAAAATAAGTCACAAAGTAGTTGATTAACAACTGTGAAACAACACCTGTCATGAACTTGTATATAATATTTTTAAATTGTTCAATCATTTTATTTGTCTGTTTATTGTGGATACATGCCAAATAAATAATTCCTCTATTCCGACTCTTATTTTTTTTTTAAACCAGAGGGGTTTTGCACTAAAGTAGAATTAACAAACTGAAAATAACTTGAAAATTGTAGCTTAGCAAAGTTTGATCTGCACATTCAGGCTTAATCGGTTGCACGTTTTTCAAGTCAGGATGAAAAGGTGCAGCTTTGTCAAACCAGGTGTAGATATTTGGGATAAGTGCACATTCATGGCAAACTCAAATGAACCACCTTGATCGATCACGATCATTGAACCTACTACAGTAAGACAATGACATGAGTGGCTTATTTCTCACCTGCAGAACAACAGCTTGTGAATGGGATGAGGTGAAACATTAGTTGTAAAAAAAATAAAAGTACATATGGCTGATGTAAAAAAAAGAGAGAATTAATAGTTGCACACTTGACTTCAAATGTGACCAGTGGAAGAGCATGTCAGTCAGAATATTTGTCGTGTAGATTAGTTGTACCTTTCTTTGAAGTTTTTGGTATTACGACGCATACCCACTTCTCCATTCACGGTAGACCCACTCGTATGCTGCACATCAGTATGCATAGACTATGGCATTGTTTCTTATACTGTAATGTCATTAAAAACACTTTGTAATAGGCACAATGAGCCGTCTGAGTAGAATTATCTGGTCTTTCAGCTACATCAGCTTGTTGTGGACACTCGCATATGTGGAATAGAATGAAACTGAAAGATTCTGTCAACAATCTCTGTGAAGATGCTGCACCTATTTATTGGACAAACATTTTCAGAAGGAATGAAATATGAATTATCAGTCTGTATCCTAACAATTTTAAACCATAAACCTTGGAAAATTAACAATTAGTTAACTCAGTGACCTGGTGTCATCATGTGCTCTACTGTGCAGTTAGCTCAGCTCACCTGACACCAGCATCACAGCTGACAGGTAGCCCATTACATATGAATATATAATATATTCATAATCCTTAAAGGACTTGAGATAATTACATATATAGTTTTCAGAACCTCTTTAAGTGGCCTGAAAATCACTAAAAGATCGAAAAGTACATGTTGAAACAGCTATTTAAAAAAATTAAAATTAAATCCATCTCAGACTGAAAAGTAATGTAAGGTTTAGCTAGAATATGTTATTATATACGTAATATTATATCTAACATTCAGAAACCAAGCCTGTGAAAAACAAAATGAATTTAAATGAACAAGAGAATGAACAGAAATAAAGTAAATGAGCTCAAATTCAGCAAAATAAAATATATAAAATACTGCAAACATATTTACAGGATGAAATGACAGGAAAAAACATTGATTTCTGAAAGGGTTGACATCTGCACCTGGTAATCTTAACTGACTTAGCCTGCTCTGGACCAGGACAACATTTCTGTAGCAACTTAACTGGGCTTTTTTGTCCTACTTTTGTACAGCTCAGCCAGGTATAGATTATAGACTGTATATACTGTACCAGGCATAGATCAAGCCAGGATATCCTGAAAATCCAGGATTAATCCTTTATTTTGGGATTGTGCAATACTCCTCAGATCTGCTGGATATGCAGTTCTCATATTTATGACAAATGAAACTGACTGGATGAGTTGCATGAATAACCTTTGTACATACAAGGTGTATCATGTTGCAGAAAACAAAAAGTAAATTGTTTTTTCAGGAAATAAAAAACTTTCTCTGAATTGTTTGTGTTTATACTTTGTAACTGGTAAAAGTGGTAAGACCCAAACAGAACGCTTTAATTATTTTCACTGTTATCATTAAAAAGAGAAATTTAGATCTTAATTTCTGTTTATGAATAAAACGTGTATCAACTGAATAAGTACTAATATTTAATTAGACATTCAATTGTGCTTCCATATGGATTATGAAAATAATACATAATATCTTTAAGTATAAATAAACATACTAAGTAGTATGAACTTGAAAAGTAAGATTTTCGATCTGTGTAAAACTTTTGGAATAATTCACTGAAAAAAGTTTAATATATTATTCAAAGTTAATCTGTAAATGAGCAACAAGAGAAATATTGTGGAAAAGATTACGTGTAAGCCAAAATGTGTGAAGATATATATATATTTTTTGGTAATGACTTCTGACTGCTCAAGATAACAGAAAAACAAATCTCAAAAATATTAAAATATTCCATTTTACATTTGAGTGAATCACTGTTTACATAGTAGAAATGAATCTGTTGTCCAGAAGACATTCACTGACACCATCCACAAGGAGGAGAAGCCACAGGAGATCATTACTGGAAAGGGCTGGCTGTTCACACAGCTCTGTGTCAAAGTAGATTCATGTGAAGTTGACTGGAGAGTCAAAGTATGGTAGGAAAAGGTGCAAAAGCAACAGGGATGACCACAACCATGAGAAGACTACCACGAAAAAGCTGACCCAAGAACTGGGAGAGCTTCACAAGGAGTGGACTAAGGCTGGAAGTCAGTGCATCGAGTCAACACGCAGACACAGGCTCCAAGTTGCATTCCAAATGTCAAGCCATTTCTGAATCAGAGACAACACCGAGGCTGTATTACAGGGTCAGCGGTCCAAAATCCTCTTTTCAGATCAAAGTAAATTGTACATTTCATTTGGAAATCAAGGTCCTAGAGTCTGAAGGAAGAGAAGCACAGAATCCAAGTGTGCACCGGACACTTTCCTCCAACCATTCCAACCTGCCTGCACACGCTTCTTCACCTCTTTTCCACACTCTCCATTGCTC
>JAQQAE010020174.1:0-10756 GCA_029823295.1 Pseudamia nigra | reverse complement strand
TAACTCTCTGTCCTGCAGGACAGAGAGTTAACCCCATGGTTCAGAACCAAGTACTATGACAATGTTAATTCAAACCATCATAAAATGAATGAGGTTTGGTGAAATCTGATGGAATGACAAGTAGCTGTTCAACCCTGATTTGAGGAGTTTTACAAATTTCGAGACATAGTGCTGTCTGAAAAGTACATCCTCACATTAGCATTAAAAAGATTTCAATACAGGAACTGGTGAGTTGGGCCTTTTCACCTTGAAATGCTGATTTTTACATGTGTCATTTCTATTTTCTATTTTGTTTGTTTATTTTTTGTCATTTTTTGTCTTTTTTGTTTTTTCTTCTTCATGGATTTTGTTGTATTTTTGAATTTGTATGATTTTTTTTGTCTTTTATTGTATTTTAATTATTTTTTTCTTTTTTGTCACTGTTTTGTCATTTGTGTCATTTGTTTTTTTTGTTCTTGAGTTTGTTATCACCAGTACTGATGTGTTTCAACACCAGTGAGTCATACTGTAGAATTCCATTTACAGCTCAAAAAGACATTTTTGTCACATCATTTAGTTCTGCCTTATGCAACATGGGTTATAGAGGCTTTTTAATAGATCACCAGTTTGTAGATTGTGTCCATTTCTGTGACTATCTTGTTTATTCTGTTTACTATTTTACATTATCATGTTCATCTTTTTGATTAATTTGTTCATTTTGTTTATTATACATTAGGCTTTGTTTATTTTTTTTATTTGTGTTGATATTCTTGATTATTCCGTTAAGGCTTGTGGCTTTCGACCAGTTATTTTTCTGAATTTTATTCATTACTTTGATTTATTCCTTCTTTTGTTCACTTCATCTATGTTTTACATATTGCATGCACATAGATTGTACAGCGGTGTAGTGGTAAGCCAACGTGCCTCACAGCAAAAAGGTTCTGGGTTAAAATCCCAGGGCACAGGTTGGAGTTTTCACGGTCTCCCCCGTGCCTCCACAGGTACTCCAGTTTCCCCTGCATTCACAGCACAGCAGCAAGATTACTTTCCCACAAGGGACTACTATAGTGTAAATAAAATATTAAATACATAATAACAAATTAATAAATGATATATATGAATGCCTTGATATTCATTTACAGTAAAAAAAAAATCAAGAATTTTAGTCAGTTCAGGAAGACTATTTCTAAGTTGAGATCTCACAAGATTTCTTCTTTCTTTTTTGGGTGAAGAGCTAAGAAAGTTTGAGAAACACTGATTTAGTTCAAAACATTAAAGTGTCTAAGTAACACAGCACGAGACCTCATAAAAGTAACGTACTGCTGTCCTGACAGTGAGGCGAGGATTATTGTCGAAGCTGCTGATGACAAAGGTCACACCATCGAGTGTAACTCTTTTCATCCAACACAAACTTGACTGAATTAATTGCTGCTGTGCTGAGGCTTTGACCCAGTTCTCTCAGCATGTCGATAAATAAACACAAGTTTTCCTCTCAGTGGTTGTGGCGTGGCTTTGGCTACCAGCCGAGCACACAACTGAGCAATTCTGCAGAATAAAGAAACGGTCCTGTGACTGAACAAATCATATCCGAGCAAAAATAAGGCAGCTGAACTCCTATTCTGCTGCTGCGAATGGGGAAATGTGTATTGTTCAGCTGGAAATTGTCATGCAGAGATAATATGCTGACATAATAACGATTCAGCGTGTTTTTGTCTGTCAGAAAAAAGCAGCATTGCTGGGAGGAGGTAGGCGGAACTGAAGTATCTCATGTTTGTGTGTATTTTGGACATTCTTTTAAATGGCTGCAGAGAATTAAAAGGCAATGTTACCCTATAAAAAGCCTCTGTGGTGTAAGTAAACATCACGCAGCATGTGTTTAGGTTTCTAGAGATCTAGAGAGTTCAAAACAGCAATTAGCATGTCATTATAACAATCCAAATCCACTGTAGCAGACATGTTTGTATATGATATAATTATTATGAACATGATGAGGAAATACATGTGTAGATTTTTTTTTGGAGGAGGGTTGCACCGAATAGGATGTTTTATTCAGTGTTGGATCAGTTTTTATTCATGTTCTTGATGTTTTGATGTGTCTTGATGTGTAACTCATTTTGTTGCTTATATTCTAAACTTTGTTGATAATTTTTTATTCCCTTCATAAATACATGCAGAAACAATACAAATAGTTGCATTCACAATATATGTGACTATAGAAATGTCCCCATGATGTTCAAATAAAACCTACTCCCTTGAGGTAATATGACTTACCTACAGTATTCAGACTCATTACACAGAGGTTCAGTGAGCTATAAATTCCCACTCTGTGGGAGGTGGTGTTCTCATACAGACCTGTCAATCAAAGCCCAGCATGGGAGACATTAAAGCCTTCTATTGGCTCTAATATCTTAGCAAAGGAGAACAATTTTTTTTTTTTAATGGACCACCATCACTTACTAGAGGGCCCAAATAAAATGACTGAGACCACAATGACACATGAGAATTGATGGGATTTATAGACAAGTTTAGCCCCATGAGATCAGCTGGACTTCCAAAAGCCCAACAGAGGTCACCCAACTGGCCGTCAGCTGTATGGCAACTTTAAGTTACTTCTGCTCTGACCTCATTTTAGAGCAGCAGTCCTTGCCCACTGAATCTTACAATTTATTAAAACCAAGTACACAGTGTATCTGAGCGTGACTCAGAGTTTCCTTAAGTACAAAAGGGCATTATGGGCAAAAAGAAACACTAGCTTTAACACTAGAACCAGCAGATTTGTGCCGAGCTAGAGCAGGTTGTTCAATAACCAAAGGGTTGTAGGTTCAAACTCCTTTCTATCCCAGTCATTGTTGTTGTGTACATGGACAAGACACTCTGCCCTTGTGTGAATGTAAATGAGTATTTGGTGGTTGTCACAGAGGCCTTGGGGTGGATTGGCAGCCACATTTCCATCAGTCTATACCATATGTAGTCCACAGAAATGTTCTGTATTAAGTAAACCTCTTCACAGATAAACGTATCAAGTCACGGCATGCATTTGTCACATCATCAGTTTTATTTTTTGTGTCTTGTTTTATATTGAAAGCATCCGTAGGAACATTAGGAGCTTTACACTGTCAGTACAAATCAGTCTAAAATATCAGTGAAAATGGGTATTAGAAAAGTATTAATTAGGTCATAAATAGGCCCTGTATATCTCTTCCATTGCAAACTATCAAAATGATGTGACATATCTTTTAGATCACATAAAAATAATATTGCTGACTAAAAGCCTATTAATTCATCATAAACTGTAAAAATCAATTGATATGAACAGGGGTATAATTTATGTATAACTGGGGTTTTTTGTTTTGGTTTTAGCTTTATTCATATGGGCTATATTTAGCATAGTTTTAGGTAAAATCACAGACTGGGGACTTTAATATTTTATTATAACAGAGTAATAAACACATGAGAACCAACCTAAGGTAAATTTGTCCTTTTGGCATCCACAGGGGTATTAAGTATCTACAAGCTGCAGCTTCCACTAGATGACACTAAAAATATACAGTGAACCTTATGTAACCACGACTATAAGTGTAAATTTCAGTTCAGTTTATTGGATGATATGCAACTTTTGAACCCTGCTGTATATGTCTGTTCCTGTTCATTGTTGGATTATTTTATTGTTAATATGTATTTTTCACTGGACAAGAAGCTGTTAAAACAGTGCAATTGACATGTTCATCACCTGTCTTTGCAATAATCAAGAATGAGTTTGCAAAAATGGAAACACTCAAGGTCAATAACTGCAACCTAGCATGATTTTCTGCATTTTTCGTCATATCCACAAATGCTATTATGTGCAAAAACAAATTTACAATCCATATCCGCGCTCCATAACAAAACTGATCAAGATTGATTTTGATACGAGTCTGAGTGAATTTCTATAAATACACCACGAACACAAGCAAATCTGCAGTAGTAAATCGTCTAGATTTACAACATTGTCAGATCTTTGTGTATGTACTTATTTAAAGATGATCTTGAGACCTTTGTAAACCTCTCATTTTCAAGTTGTATTAAGACCAGAGCTATAACTGATGCTGCTGTAGACATGCTTGTTTTCAGTTTTGAAAACAAATGATAGGCTTTAATATTTGAATTCCCTGTAACAAAGACTGAAAAACTCTCTAATCCACATTAGAGCAGCAGCACAGCTCTTTGGCAACAGCCACACACTTATTCTAAGTTTGAGGAATTATTAGGAATGAATTATTAATAACTATAATTCAATCATCCCCGTTTGATTGTTCTAAACTCCCTTTAGTGTTTGCTGAGCCACTTCATATTAAACCAAACAGACAGTTTGTAATCAAGCGGCTTGAAAGAGTCTGATGGGCAAATTCATTTATCACATGGATATTTCCCCAGGTGGAGGATCAGCTTCAGAGGCGGTTATGAGCTGTGATCCAGAGCAGCAGGGAACCAGGATCCCCAAAAAAGCATAAGACGCAGCGCTGCTAATGCCGCATCCAGCAGCGGAACATCAAACACACTAGTCATTGCTGCTGCACCATGAATATATGAATGATGGAGTTCAAACTAATGTTCATTTACTAGTTTTGTCAGACAAGTGTTTCTCTGTGGGGTCAGTTGTTTATTTAAAGGTCCCACACTGTGAAAATGCATCTTTACTGTATTAGATTTTGAAGGTAATGTAAAGTTTGTAATGTAAAACAAAAGTTGTGAAACTGGGAACATGTTCAGTCAGTGCTGAGAAATCCATACTAGCTGGACAACACAAAAAATAAGCCATTTTGAATTTGGGCGACTTGTGACATCAAAAGTGAAATCATAATTTATTTAAAATGCTATAGTCATCCCGATGGGTCAGCAGAATAGAATTGAATGGAATAGAATAGAATAAATTGACAGGTTAGAACCAGTAATATGCAGGTTAAAATCAGCCCCATCCCCATAAACTACTGGCCACCGTTCCTGGCAATTTCTCACCAATCTGGCCTTCAAAGGTGCACTATTGTGTGTTTACTATAGCTGTGTGTTAGAATATGATCCATGGTTCATTTTATAGAGTATTTGTTACTTTTTTATTCAGTTTTGTTCATTTGCACATTTTTTGCTACCGGTCTTGATTATTTTACTGATTTTCATTTCTTTTCTCAGTCCTTTTGTTGCTTTTTGGTTCGTTATGTTGCTTATTTATTTGCCTTCACAAGCTGATATGGAAAAAGCACAAATTGATGCATTAATAACTTGGCAGAATGCAGAAAATGTATGTGTTCTTGATTCCTGAGAGGATCCAGAGATGCTTGACTAAACATGTGGAGACAATATCTACTGCCTTTTTTGAGGGAATTCAAAGGTCTTAAATGGTCCATAGACTACATCATGATTGTGGATTTATGTTACAAACCCTTTTCCAAAAAAGTCCAGCAGGGTAGAAAAATGCAAATTAAAACTTAATACCACATTGATTGTAGACAGTGTAAACACATCACACTGTATTTCATATTTTGTTTGGTTTTCTTCCAAAAAAAAGATCAGTGCACTTTAAATCATTTAAAAACACTGATATTTTAAACAGATGATTCTAAACAAAGGGATCTGAGGATAGGTTTAGTCATGCAGGAGCAAAGATGGACCGCTGGTTTTTTTTTTTTTTTATTAAATGTGTGGGAAACCTGAAATTTAATTGAAATGTTTAAAAATAATGTTCTTAAGAGGGAATAGAAAGAATAGAGGAAGGTCCTGGATATGCTTTACACTACGTTACATAACAACTAGGGCTGTCAAACAATTAAAATTTTTAATCTGATTAATTACAGGGTCTCTGTGGTTTAATTTTGATAAATCACAATTCATACCCATTCGTTATTAATCTAAATTAATCACAGGGTCACTGGATTAATTTTGATTAATCACAATTAATACCCATTTGTTGTTTTTCATTTTGTGGGAGCAAAAACATTCACGATAGAAGGTGATATAGACATTCGACTAGTTACTTATTTTAAATTAAAATGTGTATTTTATGTAAAATAAGTGGTATATGTATATTTTTTTTCAACTTAAACTTGTGTAACTAAAGGAATTTACACCTGCTTTGTAGAACTTAACAGAACCTCTGTAACGTTCTGTTGAGATGTTTTTGCTTTTTTACACTTGGTTCACTGCCTTCATTAGTAACTAATTTAATTTGTTTCAAAATGTGTAAAGACTTATACTTTTACATTTAAATTTAAATTGACTTAAAAGCCGTAAATACAAAAGAAAAGGAGTTGGCAGTGGTGTGGATCATGTAATATAAGATTTCATCACTTTTTCTTTGATATATGAGTTATTTGCACATTAAAAAATGTAATCAAATTTTAATCATGCAAATGGATTAATTCAGATTAACGCGCTAGTTTTGACAGCCCTAATAACAACTAAAAGATCTTTGGCCCATCTTTGGTCCTGAAGATCTAAGCCTCATGTTTAAAATCACCTTTTCATCAGCTGTTTCACATCATGTAGAATGATTTAATTCATTTGAGATGATTTTCTTTGGAAATAAGGAAATGCATGCAGGTTTTAATTTTTTTTCACCCATAAAGATATAAACCTTCATTTAAAAACTACATTTTGTGTATAGCTATGTTTTCTTAAATTTAATAATAGATTCACATTTCTTTGATGATCTGAAACATTTAAGTCTGACAAATATACAAAAAAGTAAGAAATCAAAAAGGGGGCCAAACACTTTTTCACAGCATCCATGTGGCCTCTCTGTGCATCCTTCAAATCTGTTGCTAGGCAAATATGATGTGTATTATAGGGTGATGTGTACAGTATTATGCATAAACTACTGAAACTTTCAGGGAGCTCCTCTTGTGTTGCATGTAGGTTCTATGCGCTGAACAAGGAACAAAAGACTTATTAAAACCTCTTTTGGAGCGTGATGATTCTCTTTTTCACGCATACAAAACATGAAATATGCTGTGTTCATACTGTCTACAATGCAATACAAACCAAAGTAAATTCGATTGTTTTTTAATTGGAATTTTCCCACCTGGCTGAACGCTTTAGGCATTAGGTTGTAATATTTGGAGACTTAATATTTAAATATTCTCTTCAGCTGTGAAAACCATCCCTGGGAGAGCTGATATGTGTGTGATTCTCTTTAGTTCCCCCTCTCTGCCACTAGAAGGCAGGAGCTTGTTCTTCTTTCTTAATTCTCCCTCATACACAAACATTCATCTAAACCTATTTTCTCTGCTGATGCCAAAATGAAAAGGATTTAATGATGTCTAAAGAACTCCTCTCTCCTTTTTTCGTCACTGGAGTGTTTTTGGTTCATTATGAACATTAGTTGTGCTTCCTATTAATTTGTCACTGCACTAATTGCTGTCCACACAGCCAGTCAATTAATTCAACCTAATTATAGCTCCATTTGCAAAAGCTTAATTGACACGTAGATCTGTCTGCTGAACGAGCAATTAGGGAGGAGATGCATGAAATATTGCATGCATCAAATAAAATGATGGTGAGATCTTAATGATTTAATCAAATATAATAATTAATGGGAACCAGGAGTCTGAGGGAGAGTGTGGAAGTACAAGATGAGATTCAGAGAGGAGAGTCCTTTTGTTCCTTCTACCAAAAGAAATGATTGTTCAAAAATCTAAACTTTTAAATAAAGTTAACCAAAAGCTGTTAAACACAAATGAATTATTGAAAACCTAGATCCAGTGTAACCAAGAAGTTGTCAAAATCATCAAAGTTGAAATAGAGAATAAGAGGATTTTAAGTGATCACTCATTCATTCATTCATTCATTCATTCAGTCCTCCTAAGTCATTTATTACACATGAATTAATTATCAAATTTATCAGTAAGCCATTCATGGCTAGGTGGCTAAGCTCAGACTGAATAAATGGGCTCACACATCAATGAGTCAGTACAATACGAATGAATAAGTAATAAAATAAATACAAGTGGAAACATAAATTTGCAGTAAAGATAAATACTGTATATGACTGAATGAGTGGCTGTACAAATTAGTAAGGCAATATGGTAATTAATTAAAAGGTACTGTGTAAGTGGCTACATCAATATCTAAATTAATTTACCATAAGAATTGATAAAAGAATTTTCATCAATTTTGTTTAATAACTTTTTCAATTTTGCTGCTTTTCTTGGTTATTCTTTTCATTTTTGTTCATTTTGTGGACTATTTTGTCCATCTTTTGGTTCATTTTTTACCCTTTTGGGTTACTTTCGTTATTTTCTTGATTGTTTTGTTTTTCTCCATTTTGTTTCATTTTACATTTTGCTATCCGGATTAATTTGCACATTTTTCTAGACATTTTGATCATTTTATTGATTATTTTTTTACAGGTTTTTCTATGATAATCCTGTATGTGCACATGTTGTTCAGAACCGCTATAGTAACGAGACATGAGTGTGTTTTAAATGAACGAATGAGTATGACTGCATTAAAGGTTAGTGTCGCGTTCAATCTTTATGTTTAATGTGCTCATTAGTACCTGGGCTCCACTGTGTTTCAGTTTTGAACTAATCATCACTCTGCTCTCACGTTACTTCATTTGCAATAATCACTGATGTTCAACACTCCTTTGTGGACATTGATCACTAGCTTACCAGCATCCACAAGGGAGACAGCTGCTTTGATAGTGCCCACCACTCTGAAGTGAGGACCCATATAAACTGGTCCCGCTGAGCGCTGAGGGCCCCTGACCAAACCCAGGCTTCAGAGGATGCCTCCTGGGACAGTTCCCCCATACTGAGCAGAGAGAGGCCCTGTCTTATCTGCACACTGTCATTCAGTCATCACAGCAGGAGGAGCTGCAGCCTGTGATGGAGACGGGGACACTCGACATGCTGAAGGGAAAACCTGCTCTCACTCAGGAAGCAGACAAATATGGAGAGCTTGTTCACAAGATGAAAACTGTCATGTCAATATCAACAATTATGTCCATAAATGTCACATTTTTAAATGCAGGGTTTAGGAGCTAAGTGAGTGCTGAAGAAACCACACGGTTATCTGTTGTTTTGAATCATTTGTAAAAGTCACAATAAGATGAAAATGATGCAAGGGATGCAAAAAATGAAAAACAGAGTTATTTATTTTTCTTTTAATGTTGAGAATGCAATATTAAGTCAAAATAAATAAAATGAACACAATCTGAGTTCTCATGATTTTTATTATAATGATTACCCCCATGCTTTTTTTGCTATTCTATCAACTGGATTACTCGGAGGGTGGCAAGCAGGATGAGCCAGAGACCTTACCTACAATGATACAACGTATTTCATAATACATCATCATCATTTACCCTTTGCATTGCAACCACACGGTTGACCTTGTCATGTGATCAAATTGCTCACGTAGAAGTTCAGCAAAACCCATTTTTGGTTGTTTGCCCTCTTCCCCTCAGTCAGTAAAGTACATATAGATTTTTTATGCTTGAAAGTAGTGAAAAAGGAGAAAATTGATTTGCATAAATCTATTATTCAGACAATGACATCAAATCAGACTTGACTGATAATTTTTTAAAAAATCATACATGTTCTAGGCCCTCAAATAAAACTATCATAAAAATATTAGAGTGTGAAAATTCACAGTATGTCTGTGTTCCTTGTGTAAAGTTGTCCTTAACAGGCAAGTCAACTATGAATTAATGTCCATAACATACATGATAAAAACTGAAGAGTTGTTCATGTGAAGCCAGGAACACAATTCTACTGTTGATTTTTTTTCATGCTTTATTTGGTATTCTGCCAGTTAAAGGGTTAAACATCACAAAATACCAGGCATCTTGAAAATCGTGATATTGTTAAATCAGATAAATAAATTGGTCATAATTAGTACTTCTTCCCTACATGTGTGATTCTAAAGTACCGTAGTAATCAGATATCTATATAGTCAGACCCTGAGGTGAATCATTAAAACTGCAGACCTCAATAAATGTTTGTTATTGCTGTGCATAATTACCTTTCAACATATTATAAATCATGTTGTCTGCAACAAAAAAAACTTCCTATTTCTATGAGCTCTGCTTTTCAGGCTGTACCTTTTAGCAGACTTTAGCAAAGCACATGTTTCATACTGGTACAGCGGAATAAATACAGCTGTAATTACAGTTGAACAATCAGATTCAGTCAACACCGAAAAGTATTTATTTTCTCTTCTCCACAGCATTCTAACAGCATCAGGTCATCTATTTATTTAGTTTTTTGTACTACGTGGGGTCATATGGCAACCTCTTGTGGCTAAATGAAGAACTGTAGGAAAAAAACACAACGTATCTCATGACTGCATTCTAGACCTTAGCATTAATCTTTTCCTAAATCTAACCAAGTCATTTTTGCACCTAAATCTTAACTGTGTTTTTTCCCATCACTAACCAAGTTGTTTAGCGGTCATCTGATTATCACCGCCTAAATGGAAGGTTTTGGAAGTTCTTTCTCACTAATTATGAATGAGAATTTCTAGCTGCAAATTTCACAGTGTGACTGACCTATTCTGTTGTGTAAGCGTGAGGATGTGTTCCATAATGGTTGAATGAATAACACAAGTATTTGGTTTCACCAAACACCTACATTTATGTTAAATTGTGTCACTTTATGGCGATTAAAAAGTGAAATGATATCAATCACAGAAAAGAAAAATGACATGTTTTAAGTTTATATAAGAAAGATGCAATTATATACCGTATTCCGGGGGGGGGGGGGGGGGGGGGGGGGGGGGGGGGGGGGGGGGGGGGGGGGGG
>JAQQAE010020173.1:0-10756 GCA_029823295.1 Pseudamia nigra | reverse complement strand
AGAGAGAGGGCTGAGCAAGCGCCGATGGGAGTTAATTAATTTTAAATTAAAACTACATTTTAATTGTCGAGAATTTAATTCGAGAATTTTAGGTTATGTATGTTTTTTAGGACAAAGGTTTGAAGAAAAAAAAAAAAATTCCGAAAGGGCACTCATGGCAAAAGGGCAGGTGCTTCAGCCCTTCCCCAACCACGTCTCCTGCTGATCCAGCAGTCACAGGCTAGCTTCTCTAGCCTCTAGGCTACGGCTGCATGCCATTGTGGTGTTGCCTTCACTCATGGAAACTTAATGGGAAACAAATAACGTAGATACAGCCATCAACCCCTTGTTCTGGCTGAGGTCAATGGGAAAGCGTTTAAATATCACTGCCTTCTCTTGCAGAATTACTGTTTAACCCCAGTGCCCTACACATATTAATTGCCCACAGAGAGATGATCTGCAACATGCAGCAAACACAAGAGGTCAATCACACATGATTTTCCTGCCATTACCTTCACTGTAGTGCATCCACTTTTCTGTGTAACATGCTAATTGCTGCAATCTTCTTTTTAGATTTGTGTCAACGTCATCATGACCTTGTTAAATAAAATTACATTTCAGCTGCTGCAGAGAAAATCCAAACAATCGTTTACTGTATGTGTTGTCAGCCTGGAGTAAAAATACAGATTATTAATTTCAATGCTATGGATCTAGATAATGACCTAAACGTAAATTATATTAAATATGCACATATTTCAGCACTGCATTCAAGTTTAGAACATAGAATAATCAAGAATCTAAAAATAACAAACAAAATGAAAATTGAATTCGTGAAAAATTTACAAATCAAGAAAATGAGGAAAAATGAAAACAAATAATCAACAAAATGAACCAAAAGTGAACAAAAACAATCAAGAAAGTGACCTAAATGAACAAAAGTGATTAATACAATGAACAAGATGAAATTAAAAATGAACAAAATGATCAAAGAATGAGCAAAATGTCCACAAAAATAATCAAAGTAAACCAGACAATGAGCAAAAACAAACACAAAAATCAACAAAAATAACAATAAATAATATCTGCAAAAAACAAACATTAAAAGTAAAATAATCAACAAAAAGAAATAAAAACAAGCAAATATGACCAAAGGATGAACAAAATAATCAAGTAAATTAGCCTAATTGAATCAAATGATAAAATGAAAATTAACAAATTGATATAATACAAATGACATTGTAACCTGTCTCTCTGTGTTGCCATGGCAACAGATGCTGCCTGTCAATCAAACTCTATTGCCATATAAAAACCAATAAAGTATACTTTTTCTCTTTTTTTTTTCTTTCTCTTTTCAAACAACACACTGGACCCGTTCAGACCGAATCCGCGACCCGGCCCAATTGTGTTGAGAACACATCTGTAACATAAATAGGACGTTTAGCCACAGGCTGCTTATTTGCAATTGTAGTGGAGTGTGACAACATGGGTGACACCGTCAGCAAACATCCCACTGAAACGTCTTTGTGAGAGTGGGAACATTTGAACCAATTACCATCGCACAGTTTGAAAATGGTCAATGGTCAACCTTGTCACCGTGTGAGCAGTGTATACAGCTTGTCGTAATTTCACAAATAAATCTGACATTTAAATAGTAAAGTTCTGTCACAAAGAGCATTGGCATTTTGTGATCTTCACTTCTGGCAATCGTTGCAGGATAAATGTTGGCTCTCGCAGCACTTAAATCTTTATTTAAATATTTTCACTAAGAGGATTTTTCCTGGTTTGTAAATAAAAACCCAGTTGGTGGCAGGATGAAAGTGCTGCCGTTCACAAGAGACACTCAAGAGAAACTGATTAAAGTGTTACATTCAGCATCACTATTTTACACGTGTACCGTGGCAGTGGCTTCTTTAAATGCATGTCTATCATCTGCTATGTTTCAGCATGAACCAGACAAGAGTGGTTAAATGTGCATAAACATCATCATTCCACTTTCATGTTGAACTTGAGAGAATTTGTAAATGGCATGTTACACTTAGATATCCTGCATGTAGTCTTTTTTTGAATTTCCACCTAAGACGTCATACATACCAATGTTATTCTGCTTTTGGGAGAAGTGTAGTGGAAATGTTGAGGTATGTTGAGGTACTATGAGGTACTGTATGTTGAGGTACCATGAGGTACCTATAGCTATTAAATAATGAGACTGTTTATGACGATAAAACTACTTGGTTCACAGTCACACTAAGTTCAGTACAAATCAATTCAGTTGTATAGTGGCAATCATAATCAAAGATTATCTCTACAATACAAAGCTGAAATCTCAAGACTGGGAAGGGGGGGAGGGCAAAACGAGAAAACCTCCACCATATCCAGGGCTCAGGGTAGACAGGGTTCTACCTCAATCAAAAGAGTAGAGATACAGCAACAACCAACACAGACACTGGACGACACCGATAGACATTGGACCCGTCTACAACCAGCAACTGCACATCAAGAACATCTAGAGACCTGTATGAAGGAACGAAGGGAGGGTTAAGGGTCACCTGACCTAGCCCTGATTTGCCAACGCTTTGTCAACAAGTGTAGTTTTAAAGGTACAGAGTGTATCTGCATCTCGGACCCAGACTGGGATTTGGTTCCACGGGAGACGAGCTTGGTAGCTGAAGGCTCTGCCTCCCAGTCTAGTTTTAGACTGTAAATGCTGTTCTAAACTTTACGTGTAGCCAGTGATGAGAAGCCAGTACTGGAGAAATATGATCTCTGTTTCTGACTCCAGTTCAAACTCGTGCTGCAGCATTTTGGATCAACTGGAGGCTTTTGTTATTGGAGTTATTTGGATATCCGGACGGTAGTGAGTTACAGTAATCGAGCCTGGAATGGTTGCACTAGATTCCACTGAAATGTTTCCAGATTAAGGAAGTCATTAGGGACTATATTCCTTAGATTTCTTGGGCGTGTTACAATAATTTCAGCTTTATTTGCATAATGAGTGTTATATGCGTGTTTACATTGAGCATTCATCAGAAGTGGTACACTCAAATCAAGTACCATAAAGTTTGGCCTATAAAACGCACCTGAATGTAAGCCACTCCCTCTAAATTTTCACATTGTAATATGGGATATTCACACAGAAAAATGTTACACCAAACAATTTTTTAAACTTTTAATTAAATAAGTTATTTTTCCGAGCAGTACCTCTGGCACGGCTGGTTGGGGACGTCCTTTTGTCCGGATGCTGTGCAGCTCAAAACACAAGTGAAATGCATGATGGATGATTCAACTTTCTTGTTAACAGTCCCAGTGAGAGGCAGGTCCATTGTCAAAGGTACTTCATCCATATTTATGATGTCGTCTGGTGCCATTAGTGAATTTGCCGAAGTTTGTAACTTTTTCCTCATACTCGGGAGGGAGTTGCTGACACAGAGTCCTTCGTGCCCTGACAGACAGGCCTTTTCATCTCATAAATCTTAGACCACCTCAAAAGTCTTTTATCTTCTTTTTGGTGGTTAGTGTTTTTGCCTTTAGTCGGAAACACCCCGGCCATCTGCTCTCTGTGTGTTCACCCAGTCTTCAAGAACAAGTTCAGGCCATCTGCTTTTCATACTTCTGAAAGATTTTGTTATCTTCTTGCATTGAATTTGTTCTTCATGCTGTCGTTCTTTGTGTTCCAATAAAGACACAATTGCATGTAGCTGCAGTAGTTTTAACCAGACACCATTGCATGCAGTGCCACCACCAGACACGCATGGGGGGAACCCGGTAACAGCCTTGTCACCATACATTCATAGATTCATTGATGCCAGTGCAAGTTGGTATCACAGTATTGCGAGATATAAAAATGAGTTGTGACTGGAGAGGTGAGAGATGAGGAGAGACAAGGAGGAGAGAAGAAGGAGGGAGAGGGAGAAGAGGAGAGAGAGAGGAAGGGGGAGGGTTTATAGATAGAGGTATAGGAAGAGTTAAAAGGGAAATAACGAGAGGTTGAAAGCAAAGCTCAGTGTGTCACAGTCCCCCCGCAGCCTAGGACTATGCAGCAGAACTAAGGGATGATTAAAAGTTTTCCTGACGTAGACTTCACTATATGCTTTGTCAGAAAGGAAAGTTTTAAGCCTAGTTTTAAAGGTACAGCGTACCTATTTCCATCTTCAACAGCCATGTTGATCGCTTTTAACTTGAAAGCTTCATTATACACATTTCTTTGTGTGTTTTCCATGATGACAGTATGCGCATGAAGCGCAAACTGACTGATGTGAAGAATTTAGTGTGAGTGCATTTGATTTACAGTAATTCAAACAGTTCCATTGGTCCACTGCGACCTGTTTGGTAAGTTCATTGGTCTGATGTGACGAGGCTAAATGTATTTGCGGCTCGTCAGCCCGTGAAAAGCCATAAATTAGTTGCATCATTGTTGAAACTGCAGGGTTCAAAGTGTGTGAAAAAACTAGCAGCTTATAGTTGGATATTACAATATGTAATTACAAAAGACTAAAAAAAACTTTTCTGCTTTTGCTGAAAGCACTAGAAATTCAGCCCAACACCATCCAAAATAGTCAAACTCGAAGGCTAAGGACCACTTTAATGTCTTCATGAACCACCAGCGGGCTGCGGACCACTGTGTTGAAAAACCCCTGTTCTAGAGCATTAGTCTCATTTTTAGTAGCCATACCTTGTATAAACTTTTATAATTGCATCATCTGCAGGCCTAATGAATCAAATTTAGTTTAGTTGCCAAGAGTTGCATATTGTGCAATTTGTGTGATTAGTATAATGAGCTACTTAATTACCATGGACAGAAAATTGCTCTAATTTTGCTTCTACTTCACATTAAACAGTTTCGTGTAAATGTCTAGGACACAGTATTTTTATCAGTGGAATGTCACCTTAAGGCCTAGTGGGTGAAATTCAGTTTGTTTGCGGGAAATTCACAAATTAGCATAATTAGCTCATTATCAGGTGTGATAAATAAAAGAAAGACAATAAAAACTCATCTCAGAGTGAGCTTGTCCTAACAGTAATGTGTGTTTAAGATATAAAACACTGTCTGGTCTGTCAGGATATAATTACCTCTGACAAGGAGATTATGTTTTCAGTGTCTGTTTGTTGACAGCCTCAACTTGGTAATGGTACAAGGACGTTAATTAAGTTTTGCAGGATGAGCCACATCACCATTTGAATACACAACTTTTTTTTTCAAATGACTCTACATTTTTGTTTGTAACTCCACAAATAATACCACCCAAAAATTGGAAAAAAAAAAATACAGGTTAATACCACTGTAGTGACAACTTTTCACCTCATGTACCACTTGAGTAGAACATAAAGGTCCTGACAGGTCTTCAAAGGCAAATTTGAATAATCCAGTGGAAAAAAGTCATGCAGCGATAAATGCAGGGGAAAACTGTCGCTCAGCATCCTTCTCATCTGGCTGCCTTTTTACCAAAACCTAGAATCTATTCAATCCCTCCACACGCTGTAACTAAACTAGCGCAGCGCAGATGACTATCCCAATTACCAAAGCAAACGTATACTTTTTACATACAGTAAAATTATCTCCTAATATTATTTATTTAGAACCAAAATTTCAAACAAAAGGAAAGAATAAAACATTTTCACAAATCAGGCTCTTTGAAGTTTGAAAAGGGATGAAATGAAACATTTATCTAGTCTTAGCCCTTTTTTTTTTTAAACCAAATTGTAACTCAATAACTCAACATTCAGGCTTCCGTAGCATCACATAAGGATATTTTGCTTTCACAGCATTACATTTGAATATTCTGCACAACACAAATCACTGTAATACAGAGTATACACTGTGTTGAATAAACCTCTTAAATTATTCCATATCTTTTTATAATCTTATTTTTGAAGATTTGTTTAAACCCTCCTATTGTTTGACATTTTTTCATTTCGTCACTGCAGCTGTTCCATAAATGAACCCCTACTGTAGAAATACCATGACATTTGGAATTTGTTCTTACAGCTGGTTTTGTGAACATGCAGATGGTACATACTCTCCCTCTGGTGAAAAAACCTTTGGATACTCTTTGGTAACTGATGAATTCATACTCTATACATGATCAGAACAGATTTGAATATGACCACATCCTGAAATTTCAGTATTTTCGATTTGGTGAAGAGTGTGTTTGTTGGTTCCCTATAAGTGGATTTGGTGATTATTCGTATGGGTCTTTTTTGAAGAAGAAAGACTGTGTTTGTTGTCTTATATGTGTTGGCCCATGCCGCCACACAGTAGGTTATACAGTATAATACATATTCATGATAAATGCCACACAAAGTAATTTAAATGAGAAAAATCTTCCACAACTAATTACTTAACAAATGTTTATTATCATTGTTCACATCACACCACAAAGTTTGATCTGGATCACCAGTGAAAGTATGACAAGTGCTTTGTAGTCAACATATTAATACCATATTTAGTGAGATTTGCTCTGACTTTTTAAATACTATTACAGAGCACATCATCAAGTTTTTGGATAGGAGTGAAAAAGAAGGGGAAGTGAAAGAGGTGGTGAATATTACCTGTATGTGCATGTGCAAGTGGCTTTACAAAGGGGCTGTCATGTTTGTAGTAGCCACCCTAGAAGAAGAGACAAGGTTTATAGGTTGGTTGTAATCTGCAACTTCACCACTAGATGTCATCACAGATACAACAACAGAGAAAGGGAACTTATGTACAAGAAAACAACATAAAGAGCCAAAGTCCTGCCCCCTTTTTCAATCTCCAGGGTTATGGGACCTAACTACAAAACAATACAATAACACGAGATGCAATTTTGATCAAATATAAATTATACCATCATTTACACATACACTGAACAAAAATATAAATGCAACACTTTTGTTATTGCTCCCATTTTAATGAGCTGAACTCAAAGATCAAAGACTTTTTCTGTTTACACAAAATGTCATTTTCCATAAAATGTTGTTCACAAATTTCTTTAAATCGGTGTAAGTGAGCATTTGCCTTTGCTGAGATAATACATGCATGGCACAGATATGGCATATAAAGATGCTGATTAGACAGCATGATTATTGCATAAGTGTGCCTTAGGCTGGCCGCAATAAAAGGGCACTCTAAAATGTGCAGTAATCATGGTAGGCCAGCCACTCCTGGAGAGGTTCACCACTGTTCCATGTTTTCACCATTTTTGGATAATGACTCTCACTGTGGTTCACTGGATTTCAATTTCAATTCAATTCAATTTTATTTGTATAGCGCCAATCATAATCGCTGATTATCTCTAGGTGCTTCACAATTCGAGGCCGAGACCTCAAAACTATATAGAGAGTAAACCCAACAGAACCACCGGGAGCAAGCCAAGGGTGAAACGGGGGAGTAAGCTTCCTTTAATGGTAATGGACACCAAGATAAACAATCTCACAAGTTTGTCCACCTTTAATGTGACCTATAACCTGTACAACACAATTGAAAAACAAACTGAAACCTTTAAAGAGGAAAAGTAAAAAATAAAAAACTTAAAATAACCTGGTTGCATAAATATACACACCCTTAAACCATTGCTTTGTTGCAGCACCCTTGGCTTTTATTACAGCACTCAGTCTTTTTGGGTAGGAGTTTATCAGTGTGGTACATCTTGATGTGGCAATACTTGCCAACTCTTCTTTGCAAAACCGTTCCTAATCTGACAGATATTGAGGCATCTCCTGTGCACAGTCCTCTTCAAATCACTCCACAGATGTTTGATCAGATTCAGGTCTGGAGTCTGGCTGGGCCATTCCAAAACCTCAATGTTATTCTGGTAAGGCCATTTTTTTGTTGATTTGGATGTTTGCTTTGGGTCATTGTCGTGCTGAAAGATGAAGTTCCTCTTCATCAGCCTTCTAGCAGAAGCCCAAAGGTTTTGTGCAAACACTAACTGGTATTTGGAACTGATCAAAATTCTATCCACCCTGACTAAGGCCCCAGTTCCTGCTGATTAAAAACATCTCAAAAGCATGATGCTGCCACCACCATGCTTCACTGTAGGTATGCTGTTCTTTTGGTGATGAGCAGTGTTGTTTTTGAGCCAAATATACCTTTTGGAATTATGGCCAAAAAATTCAACCTTGGTTTCATTGGACCATACAAATACTATAAATAATAAACTCAAACAAAAGAAAACACAAAGTTAAGAGACAAAAAAAAAACACACACACACAAAAATACTCCACTGTTTGAGTGTAGTATTTTCAGAGCACATGTATTCGACCAACTCGCTGTCATGAGATGTTTCGAAATTTCCAAAAGATCAATTCTTTTTCTGGATCAATTCCAAATGACTTGATCTCTTGAACATTCCATTTCTGTTATCAATACAGGAAACAAACTGATCATGCAAATGGAATCCAAAACACAATCATCATGAGGAAGCTGAACACACTAAGACAACACAAAACAATCTAGCAGATGACAATGGAAAAACATGGTCGTTGAATACACAGAATAGTGAGACACAAGTATCTTGGTCTCATGGGTATAAATCCATGCATCGACTATCTTCCCCTTGTCTGGGTCAGGGTCACAGGAGCAGCAGCAAAGGCAGAGAAGCCCAGACTTTCTTCTCCCAAGCCACCTCCTTCAACTCCTATGGTGCCATCCATTTAACCTTGGAACTCAAAGGTCGGGACTGTGATTGACGTAAAGTCCGAGCTGATCGTGTTTCAGATGCAAAGTTGGAAAAACATGGATGCATACTGGAAAGCCAGCTTATTCGGTGCGTAGAAAGCTTCCAAACACATGTAGATTCTATGTGGCGTTTTGCACATACAGTGTAATAACATGCAATCAATAAAAAATGAATAGTACTGTCTGTACGGCTGATGTAATATGAAACAAATATGACAAAAATGAGCAGCGTTCATTCAGTTTTTGCCAGTGGTAGCCATATTGAATTGTAAAGTCCTGATCGGTGGGATTGCTCCAACTTGGGTGCATCCCACTCGAAATTTCTGACTTCCCAGTGCAATTTGACCACACCAATAATCCCTCTCGTCTAGTGTGTCCTGGGTCCGCCCCGGGGCCCTCCTTCAACTTGGACACCTCTGAAACATCTCTCCAGGGATGCGTCAGGAGGCATCCCGATCAGATGCCTCAGCCATTCAAGTGGCTCCTCTGGATGTGGAGGAGCATAGGTTCTATTCTGAACCTCTTCCAAATGACTGAGCTTCTCACCCAAGTGAGAGTCCAGCCACCCTGTGGAGGATTTCAACCACTCACATCCAGGATCTTATTCCTTCAGATGCAACCCAGAACTCATGAGTATAGGTGAGAGTAGGAACATGGATCAACCAGTAAATCGAGAGCTTTGCCTTTCAGCTCAGCTCCTTTTTGGGGCAAAACCGGAAGGGATAATTTAAAATAATGACTCAAGATATCTGTCCTAAAGCCATTGTACTATTCAATTCAATTTTATTTGTGTAGTGCCAATCATAATTGATGATTATCTCTAGGCCAGGGGTGCTCACACTTTTTCAGCATGGAAGCTACTTATACCATGTCCTCTCTGATCACTGTCTATTAACTTTTGAATTTACCTTATTAGATTACACATGCAAGTCCAAAGAAGTTTATCACACTACATGTTTATCTGCAAATTCTATCAACAAATTTAAAGATTTAATTTCTTCATCTTCCTTATCTGTGTTATCTATCAATACAGAGAGGGATCCTAGTCGCACAGTTAACTCCTCAAATCTAGATTTAGTTGTTAATAACTATGCAGCCTCACTATGTTGGGTACTTCATACTGTTACTCCCCTGAAGAAAAAGTTAGCGACATATAGGGTGAGACCACCTTGGTTCACGCCCCAACTTAGGATGTTGAAACAGGAACTACGAAGATCAGAGAGACAATGGCGCTCTTCTAAACTAGTGGAATCTTTCAATTTGTGGAAAGATAGGTTTATAAATTATAAAAAGAATCTTTGTTTGGCAAAAAATACATATTACTCTTCATTAATTGAAGAAAAGAAAAATAATCTTAGATTTCTCTTTAGCACACAAAGATTTCAATTTGTACATATTAACGACCAGTCATCCACTCAATCTAAAGTTGGTTATGGTGTCCCGCAAGGCTCAGTATTGGGACCAATACTTTTCACACTTTACATGCTGCCTTTTGGTGACATCATAAGAAAGCATGGCTTAGGTTTTCATTGTTATGCTGATGACACGCAGCTGTATCTCTCCATGAGACCAGATGAATTACATACTGCATCAAAAGAATTCAATGCTTGTTTAAAAGACATAAAGGCCTGGATGACGTCTAACTTTCTCCTTCTGAACAAAAATAAAACCGAAATTATGATTCTTGGTCCAAAGAATCTAAGGAGTACCCTCCCTAATGCCTTCCTTAATATCAACAACATTTCAGTAGAACCCAGTACAGCTTTGAGGAACTTGGGGGGTGATCATGGATTTATCCTTCAGTTCTCATATAAAACAAATGTCCAGAACTGCCTTCTTTCATCCCCGTAATATTACCAAAATTAGAAATGTACTGTCCCAAGGGGACACAGAAAAATGAATCCGCGCATTAGTTACATCTAGATTGGATTATGGTATCTCACGACTGGGTGGATGCCCAAATAAAGACATAAAAAGTCTCCAACTGATCCAAAACGCTGCAGCACAAGTTTTAACTGGAGTCAGAAGGAGGATCATATTTCTCCAATAGCTTCCCTTCATTGGCTGCCTGTAAAGTCTAGAATCAAATATAAAATCCTCCTCCTAACCTATAAAGCCCTAAAC
>JAQQAE010020172.1:0-10757 GCA_029823295.1 Pseudamia nigra | reverse complement strand
CCTAGTGGGTAGTTTGAATGATCAGGAGTTGCATGAGCTCTATGTGTGTGTGTTGTGTACAGTAACACATACACACATATAGAGCGACTCAATGCTCTGATCAGAGCAAACCATTATTGTGGGGGTGTTACAAGTGCAGCACTATTGAAACAATGCACTTGTGAGGATACAGACTGTACATGGTTGGGTTTTTATCAGTTTGACAAATATTAAACTCTATTAAAATGTTTCACTCAAAAAGATTCAGGGCTTTTGAAAAAACATTTGGGGCTTGAGCTGACCCTGGCTCCGCCAGCAAATAGAGTTGTCTGCGGCTGGGTTAGCTGTAACCTGCGATTCTGCAGGCCGCAGGTGCTCTTGAACATCTCTGAATTGCCAGTTGTTCTTGGGAGTCGCAATTTCTGACTTCCTAGTCAGAAATTTAAACTGGAACATCCTCTCAAGCCAGAATTCCAACTTGGAAAGTTGGAGCAACCCCAGCAAAACTGATTTTACAATTCAGTATGGCTACCAGGTGTGCCCAAACTTTGGACTGGTAGTGTAGACAGAGTTTCGAGGAGTTGTGTAGTCTCAGATCTATTCTTTCAAATACATCCAATCTAGGAAGGACAGCAGGTCAAGGGCTACAAAGCAAGGGCACAAGCAAAGGAAAGAGCCCCAGTAAAAGAGCAGAGGGGAGTAAAAAGAGGAGCTGACTGGACCAAAATAAAGTGAAGGCACAGATAGTGGGGAAGTTGAGAAGAAATTGCTTTTAAGCAACAGGGTCACAGGGTTTGAATACCAAAAGATGGGATTAAAAGAATATTGACACAGAGACAGATTTATGTGTGTGTTTGTGCTGCAGATACAGACACAGAGCAGCGTTTGGAGACTGAGATGTGCAGTTTGAGGGAGGCGAGAGAAAGGGAGAGTTGTGGGATGTGGTGGGAGTAGGAGCAGAGAAAATGTGTTAATACTTCTCATGCCACAGAAGGAGGTGATCGCTTCACATTCCAGGCAGATATGCAGGTCACGGTGGAAGTAAAGGAAATGTAACAGGGATAAAAGGAAAGGTCAAATGTCAAAGGAGCTTATGCAGGGTGTGTAAGCAGCTAGTGCAGAGTGGAAGAGGATTCTGTATTCTCTCTGTGATACAAAGTGTTGAAAAGCAAATGGTATCAACTGAGTGGGCAAAATTTTTCAAAATTATAATTATTCATTTCAGTTGTCAATCAAACAAAGCATTTGAGGTTGCGACAATCTTGACAGTGCAGTAATATACTATTTGAAACTGTTACATCAGCTCCAGGTAGCACAGTTAATGAAAGGTACTACTAAAACTAGCTGCGAAAAAATGAACATCCTTCCTTTTGTTTATTAATTTGTTCATTTTGTTTATATTTTTCCAAAGTTTTGTTCATTTGCTTGATTATTTTTTTGGATGATTTATTATTTTATTTATTTGTTTTAATTTTTTGTTTATTTTTGATCATGTTATGTATTATATTGTTAATCTTGTTCATTTTTTGGAATATTTAGTTCATTTTGTAGACTATATGTTTTTCCTCTCTTTTTGTTCATTTTGCACTTTATTGTTTATTTACTCATTGCTTGTCTTTTATTATTTTTACTCATTTTATGTCAGTTTTATCTTGTTTTATTGTTGCTGGTCCCCTTTCTTATTTTAACTGTTGTTGCTATTTCTATTTTCATTGTCATTTCTATTTTTTGTTATTTATATTTTGTCTATGCATTTAAGGTTGTACAGCACTTTGGTCAACATCTGCTGTTTTTAAATGTGCTTATAAATATCGTTGGCTTGCCTTAATTGTTCTTGTTTTTGTTGATCTAGTGCTTATTTTGTTTATTTTGATCTATAAAATGTTACTTCCATCACAAATCCACAGGAGCCACTGAGACGGGGCTAAAGAGCTGCATGTGGTGCTGAAGCTGCAGGTTACAAACCCCTGATCTAAGCTGATGAGCTGGAGGTTGAAATAAACTATGAAATCCAAACTCCTGGCTAGTGCCAGGCTGTAATCATATTTATTTTTATTCTAAAGCTGGACATTTTAACATATAACTGTACGAGGATTGACCCACCTTTGGAGGCAGCCCCCCATGGACACTGAAGGTACTGCAGTCTTTGACACTCACGGCACAGCCATTGAGGTTGCTACTTGCTGAACACACAATTCAGTTTTCAGTTTGTGTTGAATTGCTGGTTTTTAGTCGTTTAAAACTACTCAGTCTCTTGAAATAAACATTACATATTCATGTGTGAAACCAAAATGAACCAAAACAAACATGAGGATTTCAATCAGTACCAAACACTGTGCTCCCTTTTTGTCTAGTTTATACAGTACTATTCCTTTAACCATGTTGTATGGTAGTGTGTTGAGCACCTCCTTAGAAATGTAAATAAAGTTCTCCATGCAGCCACAGAACAGCTTTGACTGGTTGTCTTGGGAGCATTGTGCCTCATTACAAATTAACCAACTCATTGAAAATTCCTTTATCATGCAATCACGCTTTGACCATTTGGAAGCAACGCCTAAATCTCCAGTCTCATGTCTTCTACAGTTCATCCCTTTGTCTTTGTACTGACCTTGATGGTTCAGACTGAGCATTAACATGCATCTTGAGTTTTTACACCTGACGCTGGTTGTGCCTTGAGTGAAGAGATCTCATTTCTCACAAATAAACAAGGTCTAGAGGAAGACCAAAGAGGAGATTTATGGATATAGTGAAGGAGGACATGAAGGTACAGTAGTTGGTGTGAGAGAAGATGCAGAGGATAGGGTGGGATGGAGGCAGATGATTCGCTGTGGTGACCCCTGAAGGGAACAGCCGAAAGGAAAAGAAGAAGAAGAAGAGAGGTGGACCATCCTGGTGTCTAAGATTTATGAGACAGAAAGGCCTGTCTGTCAGGGCATGGACAACTCTGTGTCAGCAACTCCCTCCCGACTAAAAAAAGTTACAAACTTTGGCAAATTCACTCAAACAAAGATAGCCAAGAATTCCTTTGGACCAGATGACATCATAAGTATGGATGAAGTACCTGTGTTGTTTGACCTGTGTCTCACTAGGACTGTTAACAAGAAAGGTGAATCGTCTGTCACGCTGAAAACAACTGGCTATGAGAGAATGTATCCTACCCATGTCCCGAGCTGCACAGCACCCAGACAAAAGGATGCCCCCAACCAGCTGTGCCACAGGTACTACATTTATTTAATTCAAAGTTTTTAAAAATCTTTCTGTGTTACATTTTTCTGTGTGAATATCCCGTGTTACGTGAACATCTGCAGCTCATAGACAGGTGCAGCTTATATATGTACAAAATCTTTATTTTCCTTAAATTTAGTGGGTGTGGCTTCTATTCAGGTACGCTTTATAGGCCGGAATTTACGGTACTTACATACAACAGAAGCATCAAACAGTGCCATGTAGTGTTTTAAAAGTCAGTGACTACTCTTTTTTTGACAGGTGTAATCAGACCATCACAGCTTTCCCAGTTATGTGTCATACATAGCAATGGGGGTTGACTCCGCCTCCTCACTAAGATGAAAGTTTTAGTTCAGTCCTTCCTGCAAATGGTTCTAAGACCTCTCTTAAAACACTGTTAAGCTAAAACCTCTTGCTAGAACATTTTAATCTAAGTTAAGAGCTCTCTGAGAGGATTCCAAAAATATTTACAGATATGAGCCCTGGACCTTAGTGCCCCCTCCCATACTGGCATACTCCCTTACAAATACAGAGGTAAAAGGAGACAGTGCAGCAAGGACTGACAAGGACTTTATTTTACATTTTGGCTCTAAGGCAAACAAGAGTGTTGTAGATTTTCTAGGTAGGATCAGAGTGTGAAAATCGCATCACTCTCTCACCACACTGTCTGTACAGCACTGACAGCCTTTGACAAAGGGAGCTGCAAGCGAACAGACTTGACAACAAGTGCCTACGACAACCATACAAATTAAGGATGACTTATGATGAAGTATTGTGGTCTGAGAGGCAAGACAGAAAGTACCAGGACTTAATTTGTGTCAGACTAGCAATGATGGTAATGAATTCTTGCGGTTGCTTTAGAGTCTGTGCCAAGGTCTTGAAATTCATGCTGTGAAGATGCTGCATGTATGTCGAGTCCGTTGCACAGTCATTTGTTGTCGAGCCACAGCTTAAACATGGTCCTCTTGTTCTTTTATGGAAATCAGCTCTTCGATTTCATGTCCATGTCAATTTTGTAAATAAGATACTATTTTTGGTTATAACTCTGACCATAATTTTCAAGTTAATTTTATGCTATAAGGTTCTCAGGCAATGGAGGCTGATCATTTTATCCATAGAGTAAATGACCTTTTATTGAGAATGTCAATAGGAGGATCTGGTTACCTATGTTGAGGGAGAGGGAGGAACTTAATTGCTCCCAGTGAGTGCAGTCTGAGGACTTGATTAGACCTTGAACCACTTCTCATGTTTTTCATTTGTGTGGTGACGACCTTCCTCCTGACTGAAATCAGCCCACGCACATTCCTTGTCCACTGCTCTCTGGAGATTCATGCCCCAGTGACTCCAACTGACTGCTGATTTTAGTCTGGTAAGACTAAGGAAATATGCTAGTTTTTTTAAAAAGGAAAAAGTTAATTAGAGCAATTAAAAAAAGTATTTTATTGTTTATCTTTTGAAATGTTGTTAGAAAATGACATTTCTAAATAAGTTTTGATGAGGAGCTGAACTGACCTTTAACCCCATTATTGTTTCTTGGATTTCAAGATGAAACACTGATTTTTTTCCAAGATGAGGATAATTTGCATGTCTTCCTTATGAAAACAGAAGTGGGCAAAGGCTGGTGTCAGGCAGAGCTGCTGTCTTTTAAAGCTGCTTTTACATATTTTATTAGATCAAGGTACTGGATCCATGGAAAAAAAGAAAAGAAAGAAACAACGGAAATCACAATTACAGCGCTCAACTGACCCACCTGCCATTAGCAAGATGAATTAGCTGGGTCCATGCTAGTGACAACAGCTACAGAGGGAAAATGATCCTGGTGCCTCATAGACCTGGGCTCCCAGACACCACCAGGAAGCAGACAGGGGCCACGCGGACCCTAGAGACCTGGAGACAGAGAAGGAGGGAGAAATAAACAAGATAAACACATTTAGTAAGACTGCAATTGTGTGGAAGAACGATAGAGGTTTAGTTCTTGTGCAATGAAATAAATTATGCATCAGGGTTGTGCAGATTGTAGCTCAGAAAAACAAAGTGTATAGTAGCCACACTGGTTACATTGCGTTGGGAAGAGCATCTTAAAGCATGGAGTGTTAATCCAGGGGGGTAATAAGTGTCTCCAGGGGTTTTTATGGATGTAAATATACAACCACTGTTTACATTGTTTGAAAGTAACTAACTATTATTTTCACTATCGTTTACCATGATTAGTCATTCATTTAAAAGCAATATGGATCATATGGAAATGTAATGCATGCATATATGCCCCAATATTAAGAGTGACTACTGAATATTATTGTCACCCCATGTGCTACAGTTATCCTAAATGAACGGTACTGTTAATTACCAAATCACTCTTTATGTTTTTGTGATGTTACTCTTATTTATGAATTGACTGTTTTACAAAAAATCAGGAAAAAATAGTAAATAATAGTGGGTGTTTATGTTTTTTTTTACTGCGATGCCAAAGTACAGCTATTTAATTGCATTTCAGAATGTCTGCTCAAATTTAGGTATAAAAATGTGAATTCAGTTTGAAATTCTGCGCAACTGTTCAAAATGGTAAAATGTGGAGACCTCATTGAAAAGGAAAGAGTTTGCATTAAAGCACTTCATGATGCAAGGACAGTTTTTTTTAATACATTTGTTAAGTCTTGTACAGCACATGCACCTTATTAGACCATACATGCAATAAAGTAAACTTGTACATGTACAGACAATACAAATGTGCAAAAAACTGCTATTTTGATTTCTAAAAGGTTATTTTCAGCCCTTCATAAATCAATATATTTCATAAATTAATTGTTGGATTTATATTACACTAATAAAAAGCTACAAATGAGTTTATATGTTTAGTGTAGCTATTTCAACAAATACATATTTCTGCTATGAAAGCACAGTTTAATCAGCAAATTGTGTATATTACATAGAATGCTCAGTTCATTGCAGCTTAATCCTAGTGCAACATTTTATGCCTATAATTTAAAGGTCCCACATTGTCACTAAAAATTCATATCTGCAGTGCATATATGTCTTCTAAGTACATCTGTAAGGTTGTTGACCAGGAAAACTGTGTTAATTCAATTTGTCCTTAGTTTTCCAAGAGCCTCCTTATAATACTGGAATATTGTGTAGTTAATTATCCTATGATTGGCTGTAAATTGTGATGTATTAAGATTTTAAATATGCAGGATTAACACACATTACGTTACCTTGTATTTGTTACATATACACATTCATACATGAAATGTTTTGTCCTTTTCCATTTGACTAGTGAGGGGTGGGCAGATGTTGTGCAGCACTTGGGGAACATTTGGGGGTTAAGGGTCTTACTCAACGGCCCACAGTGATAGTAATGAGGGTAGAGAGTGGCCTTCACCTTCCCAACCCAAGGCTCCTGCTGCTCTGGGGATTTGAACCAGAAACCTTGTGGCTTGCTTCTCTATCCTCTAGGCCACAACTGCCCCAACTATGCTTGGTTGTGACTTCTGATGTCACAAATCACAAAGATTCAAAAAATTCTTGTTTTTTTGAACTGGCCAAGATCTTTTCAAGACATTTTCACAGCCTTTATTTTTAGTAGTAGTTTATATACAGTCAGCACAAAATCCCTTTAAATGAAAATAGGCCTAATGAACAGTATGCCAGAGGATTCTGCCAAAATGACACAAAGCCCAAATGTAAAGAGGAGAAAGCTCTTATGATCAATACAGTATCTGCAGTCTGGTCAGGTATGATGGCCAGAGGTGGTAGGATGACTGATGACATGCAAAATATGACATCATGCCAGTGGGCAGCTTCTTTGAGCTGAGCAGCAGTAAGGTCACTGGTCTCCTAATGACTTCCTTGGGGTTCCTTCCTCTCAGCACACAGCCCTCAACCCTCAGTTTAGCCATTGTTCCACTCAATGTTTTTTTTTTGTCAATAATAGAATGCTTTGTATAATATTCTACATTCAAGTGTGACCAAAAATTATACATATGTGTACTTACAGATGAGGTCAAAATTATGTGCCCCCCTATAAAATTCTTTTTGTTTTTCAATTTTTTTCTCAATTGCTGTTCAAGTATGCCTGACATTTAACAGAGCATTTTGATAGGTAGGTTAAGTTATTTTTATTTGCAAACATAAAGAGAATTATTTTAGGAAAACAAAAATGATGCCGAAGATGTGCCTTTTTTTTATTCTAGCATGGCACAAACCACCACTCTTTGACTGAGTAATGGTCTAAGTGGTCTCAGAAGATAAATATGTGTAGTGTCTTACCTCCTTATTCATTGCAGACAATGAGAGTAATACCTAGGTGAGAATTTTTCTCTGTGACAAAATATTGCATATATTTTATGCTTCCATTCCATAATGCCTTGTGCCCTGTGATTACTTACAAAGGGTTATGGTTACTAACTAATAAGTACTGTAATCAGAAACTTATTACTTTACACAGAACATATTCAAATGAAAGAATTTCAAACTGAATTTGTGTTTTTATCTCCAATTTTGTGCCAACACACTGGATTTCTATGAGAAATCAGAAGTGAAGCATAACACTGAATCGCTAAAGCTAATTTTTCTGTTCAGAAAGGCAAGTAAATACCTGTTATTTGGCATCTGAATGAAAAAATAACCATATAATACAGTATTTGAAGATTCATGGATAACAACAACCATTACAATATATATTTTATCAGCATATTACAATATGTCATTATGATTAAAGAGCTTGTGCATACTGCTGGATTGACCATTGCAGAAATATATTTTAAAAAGATTTTGGTAATCACGATACCTATACAATTAATTTAGGGCAGCTGTGTCATACGCCCTGGTTTAATAAATTTGCTCAACGCCACATGTCATTGTATGCATTTTATTTATAAAACTGGCATGAAGACAACAGAACATGAATTACAGATGAGCACATTTCTAAAATGTTTCCATAGTTGACATACTATGTAACTTTAAAAAGCAATGTCCAAACATACACATATTTAAATCAATATATAAAAAGAGGATTTTTGAACAGTATGAAAATGAAGGGCAGTGAGGTTACACCGTGTCTTCGGTGACAGGAAGTTGTGAAGGTGATGGTGTTATCTGTGTTTGTGTGTGTTGAACATCCAGAAGTGTATTTTTATTGTGGTTGGAATATTATTGGATACTGTATTATTGTCAATATGTCATTTTGTTGCATAATTTAATTATGGGTATACCAGGGTGAATATGGTGGTGGGGTAATGAGGAATAAGAATATCGTGGGTTGATAGCTATAGAAAGGGGGTAGGATCATATAAGCGCTGGCTTCTTCCCACTCCTTTTGGACATTTAGTTTTTGCTTGTTCTTTAATTTTGTTGAATTCTTTTCTTTTTAATGTTGTAATGTTCAAATAAAATAAATCAAATCAAATTTTATAATGTTAAGTATATAATGACATGTATCCTGGTGAGTTGTTTAAAATGAAATGAGTCAATCAACCCCTTTGAAAGAATAGAGTGGAATGATGTTTGCTAGCTGATGCTGTGGTTCCTGGACAAATATGTCCTCAGTATAACCGCCTCACATCTGTATTTGTTCTGCTCTGAATCATAGGTGGCCCAAAGCTGTCTTGATAAATAGCTACTCCAGGCAAGTATGGTGTATGCTCTCTGACACTATAGGTCACATAACCTTGTTGTCGGGACTAAGACTAATGCAATGTGAAGTGTCAAGTTATTATACTGAAACTAGACTGTGGAGCGGAACCTCAGCCACTGTGGTGATAGCAAGTAGGTGAAACAAGGCAAGGTGAGTGTAAAAAGGTCATAAAAGGAGGAGATACTGAGCAAATGAGAGGGTATGGAAGAGAAAATATTCGACACTAAGTGGGTCTTGTCGGAGGTGAAAAGGGGCACAGGGGTTCTTGGTAGTCAACGTAAATCATAATTGGCTGCTCTGAGCCAGAGCAATGCAAAACACAATGCTGACTTGGTAGTCGCGCATGGTGCCAGGAAGGGAATGTGTTTGTTTATTTCAGGAGAACTAAATAATGCAGTAATAATCCTCCTCACCATGTCTCCCGAGCAAATGCCTCAGCACCTGTCAAGAATTTGCAGTATGTTGTCTATTGAGAGAGTTGCAAGAAGAAAACATGTTATTATTACAAAGCCAAGTAAACTCAAGTAATTGTCTGCAGATGGCAAAAACAAGCCACAGCTGTTAATACAGTGTGAAACATAAGATATGAAATATAAATGTAGCAGCGAGGGACTGAGAACAAACTGCATCAGACCAAAAGCTAATGACTTCCCATTACAGAATGTAGCCTATAGCCACACTACACTAGACAGTGCATGGAAGAGGAAAATGTGTTGCAAAAATGAGATATTATTTCAAGTAATTACCATAATCAAAGCAGTTGGATGGTAAAAATGAATGTCTCACCAGCATCGCCTGAAATGTAATGCACAAGTATTTTGTTTCATTCATGCATTTTATGATGATGACGACAGTATGCATCACTATTTTCATGAATGACACAAAATGTAGTCAGAACACAGCTCGCGAGGGCAGAGGTGCACAGGAGAACACGTCAACAACATTTAGAGGTGGACTACTACACTGTAAGTAATGATGAGTATCTGTGCTGCAGCGAAGAAGCTCTAAGACGATGGGTTTGGTACAACTCCATAGTGTGCTCATTTCAGTCTAGTTGCACCAAGAACAAATGACTGCTCCAGCCTCTCTGTAGACTCTCAGTGGTGTAAACCTATTGCTGAAAACATCTCTTGTGTTGCAGCAGCAAATTGTGCTGACGGTTAACAATATGGTTTGGCCAAGTTATGTGCCTACCTTAAAAAAAGAAAAAAGTGTGAAGTTGCTTTCCTGGCTCGAACGCATTTTGAATATTCACACAGGCTTTTGATAATTTTCCCAGCGTGTCGTCGTCCGTTGAATCATCCCACCTCTCAGCAGATATTTAACAGGCTTAAAAAATAAACATCAGAGGCATATATTCACAAACATGCTGTCACTTCATGTAGCCCTGTCATTTTATACCTTTCTGAAAATCTTGTCAATGAATCTGTTGTTTACTGTTCGCTCAGTGACCCACTTGACTAGTCTTGAAAAACAAATTGTTTCCGCCGCTTTATGTACTTTTCCAGAATTAGACGACACAATCATTTGTATTCAGTTGTCAGGATGTACAGTACATCCAAGGGGAGACAAAAAGACAGAGACGAGAAGCTGGAAGGGAGAGGAATATATTAGACCCAATCGCAAGAAACTGAATTTACATGTTACAAAATATATATTTGTACACTGCATGCCATTATTTACAGCATTTATTTGAAAATTATGTAAATATAAGTAGACATGCTGAAAATATGTTACGATGACGTTTTCCAGATTCATGATACAAGGTAATACTGTATTTCCAGTGTGTCTGTATATTTTTGCTAGTACAGTGATCGCATGTGCATCCAGTTGTAATAAATGTCTACCAAAGCCAAGTCCAAGCAAAGCAGCACGTGTGTGGTATCGTTTATTTAGAGCCATAAAAGGGTGTGGCGGTTAT
>JAQQAE010020171.1:0-10757 GCA_029823295.1 Pseudamia nigra | reverse complement strand
TTGATTTGGCATAGGTTTTACGTCGGATGCCCTTCCTGACACAACCCTCTGCATTTATCTGGGCTTGGGACCGGCATAAGAAAGAACACTGGCTTGTGCCCTCCCTCACAGCTGCATTACCTGTATTTTTTTTTAATAATTAAGATGATTTACTAGAAGCTGTGTTATACTGTATAAATTAGGGCTGTCAAAATTAACATGTTAATCCACAATAATTTATGTGCATGATTAATTAGATTAGAAATTTTAATGCAATTAATGCATGCGCAATGCACAAAAACTCAACATCCACAATTACCACCCATTGACACGGATTAACCACTGATTACTTGTAAACAACCAGCGTTACTTTCATTGACAAAAAATTTTCAGCATTGTTTTCGTCAAGAATATATTTTTGCAGACAAATATGCAACAAAAATTAAACATTAAGTCAATAATTGAGACGAAATCTATGACTAAATTGAGCAACATTTTCGGCAATGAATAAAAGACGAGATGAAAATAGACAGTGACAAAATCCAATCGAAAGTAGGGAAAGTTACGAGGAAAAGACAAAAGAGCCACTCAAAAAATGGAAGAGGCGGAACTGGATGAGAACAGAACCAGTCAGATCGCCTTATTGAGTGGTGAGGCGTAACTTGCTACTGTTTTGAAAATGTTCCCGGGAAGACAACAGATGAAGAGACGATGAATAAAAGGACGAGAAAATGTTCATTACTGAGACAAAAATAAGACAAGAGACGAAGAGACAATGATAAAAAGAAAATGTCCACGGCTGGGGACATTTGTGGCCCATTTCATGTTTGTCAACGATGAAAACAAGACAAACTGTAATGCATGCGGACGGACACAACAAATGTGAAGAGACATTTACAGAATAACACCCTGATCTTTCTTCAAAGGTAAATTCGTTTCGACTTTATTTTGTTTTATTGTGTAAAACGAAATTGTAACTGCAGTGCACCAACTTTGTTGTCGCCTTAAAATGTGACAAATTGATTTATTGGCGGCTTGAGTAAAACAAATTGTCACCAGAAATACGTAACATTATGTTACTGACATGATACAAACATGACTAATGCTATGTTATAATGTTTTACTTGTTAAATGTTAGGATATTATTAGATTAGTGCCATGTGAAACTATCATTACATGACATTTATATCAAGGAAAAAATTATGAAATCTCATGCTACATTTGAACCACCTTACTGCCAACTTCTTTTGTATTTACTGCTTCAAAGTCAACTTAGATGTAAAAGTACATTACAAATTACATTAGTTACTGATGAAGGCAGTGAACCAAGTGTAAAAAAGAAAAAACATCTCAGCAGATCATTACAGAGGTTCTGTTAAGTTCTAATAAGGAGGTGTAATTTCCTTTAGTTACACAAGTTTAAATTTGAAAAAAAATATCGGGTTAGGGTTTTAATGTAAAATAAGTAATTTTCGTCGAGTGTCTAAATCACCTTCCATCATGAGTGTTTTTGCTCCTATAAAATCAATGAATGTGTATTAATTGTGGTTAATTGAAATTAATCCAGTGACCCTGTGACTAATCAGATTAAAAAATGTAATCATTTGACAGCCCTAGTATAAATAATACTAATAATATATAATGTTTTACTATGAAGTCAGTTCATTTAGACACAAAGGATGTACTGTAGCTTTTATAAACAGGCCATTTTGTGTGGTTTGTCCTCAGCTGCCAGCATGGACATCATGTGAACCAATGAGGAGGTCATATGTTCTTACTGTGTTATAATTATTACTGTTGTGTATATCAACCTTTCTGCTGGGAAAAAAAAAACAGATGCTGCTTGGGGTGAATTTTGCCATGCATCTCATTTGAAGTCAAGCTCGTGCGAAATGCTCACACTGTCAAGTCCTGTGAGAAAATATTTTAAAACGTATAAATCAATGCATACACAAAAGCTAATCACAATGCATCAATGAGTCACGTTATGCCTCAGATGTGGGCTTGAAAGGCTTTATTGAGTCTGAGCAGAGTGTGCACAGTGGATGTCTACCAGGGAGCATGATGTAAATTCAGGTCAGATCGCAAACCGATTTATGCTGGTTTTCTCGCTCTCGTCCTCACTCACACACACAGGCTCACCCCTCCCTTGGGAGCCACAGGTGTTGGCAGTGATGGCTATGAAATAACTTCTCAGTGAATGAAGGTTCCGGTCTCTATTTGAACCCTCCCCCCTCAGCTTGGCAGAAGACCACAATGCTCTCATCATCCCCTGGTTCATATCTCTTTGCTTCATCTCCCAGCTCTCTATTGCAATTGTTCTTGTCTGTATTTCTCAATCAGTCCTGTCCATCATATGTCCTTTGTTTCCTTTGTCTCGTTTTTGATGAGATGCATTGAACTCCACTGTCTCTTTGACATTTTTTACTCTTTGATAAACCATCCTGTGGCCACCCAATTTAAATGACACCACACACAGTCTCCTACTGTGTTTGTCTATAATAAATAAAGAAAAGAAAAAGACACGTGCTCACGGATATTCATTTAATCCTCTGCACAGAACATTATGTGCACATGAAATGCATTTAGGAAGCACGCTTTTTTTCATGTTGCGTGTCATCCTGTTAGTCAGAACAGAAATATCAAATGCTGTGTTGATCTATTTAAAGGGCAGTTTGTCAGTGACATTCAAATGGTCAAAAACATGCCAAGAAAGAAAGAATTTGCAGTACCTGGGGGATTACTATATGGGGCAGCACCAAGAATGGTAATGTAGACTGTATGGGCCTAATTGGGGAGACTAATGCCCTGTTTAACCTGCATGGTCAGCTACATAATTATTCAAATGAGTTTTTAATCTGCAAGATTAAAAGTGTGCTGCATTACAGCAGTGCAAGAATCGCAACCCAAAAGTAGGTCAGCAGTACAGAGCAGGGAGAGAGTATTACCTTTCATCTCTTATACCATTTTAATTTAGCTACATTACAATCATGCCGACTTTTGACATTTCAAATAATCAGGAGTTACACACTTGTGCTTTATTCACTACCAGCGTAATTGATTTCATGTATCTGGGAACATCAAAGAGGGGGGATTGTTCAACTTGAAGACCTTCTCCATGCTTTTTGATCTTCCTTCACTGTTTTCATTATTGTCAAATCAACACTAACCCGTCTTTATGGATGAGTGTATTCAACAAATCCAACCTCATCTAATTACAGGGAACAAAAGGCAGTTCTATTTTGGATGAAAGCCTTCTGACAGAGTTGGAAACAAGCACTGCATCTCCTCTTTTATCACTAATAGCTGCTGGAAACTGCCAAAATTGTGTCATTATACTGCACAAATACTGTATAGAGAAACACACACAGACTACATAAAAAGAAAGCGTGCATATACGTGCACATTTCAGAGCATCTTAATTAAACTCACAGGGTCACATGCAGTAACAGCCCTGCCTTTCAGTGTTAAAAGGCTATTGTCAAGATTTACTGAAGAGACACAGCACTAAACCAGCACTATAAAGGTATGGACACAGTTAATTTAGCACTGGACCTAACTGTGTATGGGTTTAGAGGAGTTCTTTTTAAGAGTGCAGTTTTAGGAGATGAGAGTATTTAAATGAGATACTCAAGATGATTTGCTAAGGTTGGTGGTGGTTAATTGTAGCATTATTTAACACAAAAATAACCATGTCTTAACTCACTGGCACAGGACATGACTGTGACATTTACATACAGAAGAGGCGCTGAATGGAAGAGAGCATTTCTTCCACTCGTGTAAATTTATTCAGAATGGCAGATTGAATGGTCCATATTTTCACCTGTGTTGTCCCTAGTCCTGAAATCATTAAAATACTGTACACACACACACATATAATGCTAGTGGTTTGTTCATAAGTTCCCCTCCAAAACTGGACATTTGGTGCTTTTTCTAGGTTGCCACCTTGCTAGTTTATGAAATCTGGACCACAATGCTGACAAAAGTAAACCACAGTTCTGATGCTCCTTTGCTCATGTTTTTAGCAGCGTGTGGCATTGCCACACACATTCATGCTCACACAAAGCCAACATATTGCAGGTCTGGGCTCGGCTCAGCAAAGGGCAGGCAGACAGACACAAGGGTCAGTGCCTCACAGCTTGCGATGGCACTAATTGATGCCCAGTAGCTTTGGGAGAGTAAACAGACTTATGACAATGTCTTTATTTTGTTCTTTGTTTTCACATACTGTCACAGCTACAGCACAGCATGTGGTATCGTCTGTTGTGGAGTACACTTTCAGTATGTTAACTCGAGGCATTTCAAATCCAACACTGTACTTTCTATATTTTCTAACATAAACTTTGACTTCTCCTCTTCAAGTGGGAATATAAATAAGGCTCGGGTCTGAGGTTTACAGTGTATGTGATCAGAGATTTAAAATTTTAGTTTCTGTGAGCAGCTAGCACATTCACAATTACACAATTCACATGATGCTAAATTTCTTTAATTATTCACTTTTTGCGTGCAAATTTTCATGTTTGCTTTTGATTAAATGGCACTGAAGTAATGAGCTGTGTGGCAGAAAAACACCCTGAACACGTGCTACCGCATTCTGCCTCTAGCAACCTCAAAAAGGTCATATAACATACAATGAAATCCATGGGGCACAGGAAAGACCCATTACATCTTCCATCGCACCACAGCTTAGCTCCCATGTCCAGTTCAATGTCAGTTTTGGCCTATTGTCTTGAGAGCAGCTCAGCGAGGGGAGTCAGAATCTGCAGGAATGACTGCTGACTGGTGTCTCTGATGAGGTCAGAGCGAGGGGAGGGAAGATAAGTAGAAAAAAAAAAAACAACATCCAGACACAGCTGGAGCATCTGTGCTTAACAGCACCCTGTGGAGTGAGAAAATGATTGAAGCACTATACATTATCCCTTTTTCACAGGGCATTTCAAGGCAACTGCAGTTTCTTCTTTTTAAATATTTACTGTGTGTATCCACATAAGGCATGAGCTGTTTTCCTCAATTCACAATGCAATAGAAAGAAAAGTATGGGTATTTTAAATGAGCTCATATGCCATCATTAGTCTGAGAAAAACACATACCACAGTGGGAACACAACCCTAACCCACTACTTAGCCTGATGAAGTCCAGCCTTTAGACAGTGATTAAGCAGGAGCTCAGCTGTTTACATACTTAATTTATCGATTTACACTTACTACTAATGTGATTTTTGCTTATTAAGATGCATGCAACATGATTAGGACTGACCTTTGTGCTTTGATAAAACCCGTGTAAGGGAGATCCTGCTGATAAGAAAATGAGCAGAGGGATGAGCTAAAACAGGTTTGCCACTTAAAAATAGTCCTCATGAACTAGCCCTGCATGATATGATAATTTATGTTGTGTGAGGCAGAATACTGTATCATGCTCTGCAAATTATGCAGCACATTGCTCCTTCCTTCACACCAGCCTCAAACTATCACCACTATCTTTCTTGTTTGCAACAGTAGCTAAAAATGTTTTTCATTTTACCTTGTTCATTCTTTAAATACATACCTTTGCTAATTTATAGTTTGTTCATTCCTCAAAGCTGCAGGTGCCAAAATCAAAGGAAAAAAGCCTGATTTTGAAAATCTGGAAACCTATCATATCATATACCGCATTACAAGGTAAAAACTATCAAGAACATACAGTATGGATAGATAGTTCTATTTGAATATTTGCTAAAATGTAAAATCCAAAATAAAATGAGAAAAAGGTCATCAGATATGACCAAAAATAGACCATTCTGTGTGTCCTTCATCAACTATTCATTGCATTTACAGAAAATATTCAACATCCTCTCATACTGTCAAGATGGACAAATACAAAATACAAACACAAAGACACTGCAGGCAGTTCTCAAACATTTCATACATAAATCTATGTGTTGATTTATGAATTCAAAAAACAAAAATCATTATGTTGCTCACTCAGGTCACATTCATGATACAATACATTTCTCTTGTCTTTGGACATACTAGAACAAATGTCTCTTTGTGAGTTTGTCTCTGTAATGTGACTCGACTAAAAGATGTACTGTACAAATTGTATCTTGTTTTGTTTTATTCCACTTTATGCTGATCTGGACATATGAGTCTGAAATAGTATTGAAATACATATTTTAGGGATATGAGACGCTCACAATATCACTAAGCCTTATATGCAAGTACTGTAGAAATTCATGCAAAACTTCTCAAATAAGCCTACTGGATTACAAAACTGACTTAAGTGATTACCGTAAACCAACCTTACAGCAAACAATAGTTCAAGGCAAACTCTCTGCACAAAATTGTGTTGTGACAGTGGAGCAATTCTGTGTTAATCAGAAGTGGAGCAGTGGGGACTTAATGTTCAGCTTTTCTAGCAGCTCATGAGTAATGATACATGTAATAAAACCCCTGAGACTCATCACTGATGATGGAACATACATGAGACTTTCAAGGATTTCATCTGAGCTACACGTCTGATTTATTAAGTGTCACTGGCTCAAACTAAGGCAAGGTAAGATACTATAGCTCATGACATGACTGCAGAATGTGGTTTTCTGCCACAAGAGATTTTTTTAAACATCAAAGACAAAACGTTGTACAGCTGAGTGATAGATTACATTTACATGAACATCAGTATTCCACATTTCTGGATACATTTCCTGATCTTACTGCCCTGTACAACACTTATCCCGGTATAAAACTCTGGATAGTAGAGGGTTCTAAAAGTAACTCTGATGCTGTTACATGAATACAAAAGATCCCATGATTACTGTGCAGGTGCAATGTGACAGAAATATAAACAACTGTGGCAGCAATGAAAGAATCTCAGTACTGGAGCAGTGGAGAAATTGAGTTGTCACTTTAACAACATTAAGAGTGGAGCAAATTAGGTCACAGTGAAAACCCTACAAAACAGACAAGAAACCAAGAAAATGAATTTCAAGTAAATTAAGGACTGCCTCACATCAGTCCACCCGTTGCTCTCTTCTTCCATTGCTGACAGAACATGATATCAGTAAGTGAAATGTAATGCAATGTGAGTGTTTAATAGTCCCAAGTTTTCTATAACCAGAACTGGTGTTCCTTGGTAAAATATTTTAATGTCAAACGAGAAGCTTGTGAGATATCAGATTAATTGTATCGTAACAGGTGTCTGTGCAAGCAGCAGTAGTAATCAGAAACACAGATATGTACAGTACTAGTATTTATCATGCAAACAGCGATGAACCTCCGGGTTTCTCTCTGTTCAACGAATGTTTACACTCATATCAGTATCCTAGTTATGAAGCATACTGTACCTTGGTTTTGTTCATATTTGGGATGTGACATTGACATGGAACAGAGAACAGCCTGGATATTCACAATGTTTTACTGTGGGTCTTGTAGTCTTGTAATGTATGATGCCACTTCGGCCTATGACAGACTTAGCTCTATTAAGCACCAGCAGCATGTTGTGTATTTACCTTATCAGTTTGTACTGTCAGCAGTGGAAAATGACAGGAAAACATGCCCTGACTTTGATCTGTTGGTCTGTTACAATGAAGGTGGGTGAAGATATATGACCATGACTGAAGCACTCCTTCGTCAGACACTAAAGTAAGTTACGAGTTTTGGTGTTCATCGGTGTAGTAATATTTTTCTTGTGTATCCATTTTGACCTGACTTGTTCCTGTTGTTAGCCTAGGCTGTATTTTCATTCTGTTTGTGACAGACAAGACAACATCCTGTTTTTAAAACTCTGTGTCTCTGTATTGCCACCGCCATCGTGTGTACTGTATTTCTGTCGTGGCATATCACAAACGCACAGTTAATCCACAGCTGTCAATATCCAGGTGTATACATATACACGTGTCCTGGCTTCTATCAGAACACTCAAGTTGGCGTATCTGGGTTTCTCAAAAATGGGATAAGGTCTTTTGTGTGTTTGTGTGTATGTGGGGGGGGTGTACTGTAACAGGTGAATGGGAAATAGGGTTTTTTTATATACTGTGTATCTATATTTTGCGTGTATTAATGTATGTGTGTGTTGCTTTTTAGACCGTTCCTTTTCTCTTTCTTCTTTTGTTTCTTCGCTGAAAAGCCCATCCAGGGAGGGCTGTGAATTAGCTTCATGTGTGCAACACATCAGATTGCTTTTTCTGTTTATTGCACTGTCCCTGACAAATAAATAAAAATAAAAAATAAAATAAAATAAGAGATGCTGAAATTTGGATATATTACATGTGGCAGCATATATCTAGGATACCACACCTGGTCAGAAAAAGTTGAGACAGTATGGAAAATACCATCAAAAATTACTGCTGCGTTATTAAAATGTACTTTGGATTGTATTTCATTGTAGATGTAGTATGAATAAAATGTGTTTAATTTTTACTCTGATCATTTTCATTCATCAAATTCTGGTCTGCTACCTGAACAGACAAGGGAAATTAAAAATGACTTCGGATTGTGCAAAAACAATGCGGTTTTGAACAGCTGATGTGAACAGTTGATTTAAAAAATTATTTTGTTCATAAGGAACATGGGAGGAGAGGTTTCGACTGTCATGGCAGATGTAGTGTACACTGCTAATTTCACCAACATTCTTGACATCTTCAAATATAATTTCTCAAAAGCAGGTGGTAAAAAAAACAAAAAAAAAACAGATAGTCGTAACAGTCTACTGCCTCATACTGCACCACCATGTCTGATATTTGGATATATTTATATGCCTGATGTATGCTGTCCAGAATTTGAGGAATGACTATATTTTCTAGTAATGTAACATAGACCAGAAAAAAATGCTGTGTTCATGCTGTCGACATTGAAATACAAGTCAAAGTAATATTTACAAATGCACCATTATTTTTTATTTGCTACTGTCCAAACTTTTCAATTGAGGTTGTATTAAAAGAAAAAGAAAAAAAAACTGACATGTTAACACTATATCCCAAATATAAGTAAAAAGGGGATCAGCTTCATAATTGCACTGCATCTGTGTGCATTTGAATGATGTCATATACACAGTATAATGAAGAATATCAACGTCAGTGTGTTGTATCTGTAGATAAACACGTGGGATTTTTTGTGAACACTTTTCTTTTGCAAACAGACTTTCAACAACTGGTTTGTTACAGAGACCCAAACAACTGAGCAAGTCCCTCCACTTCACTGTTATATCCTGTGGTCTTTTCTATTTTACCTTGCAGTCGGATACCTTCTCTAAGCTAGCCAAGATGTCTGCTATGTGTTACTTTACCATGACCCTGAAAACTACAGAAAACAAAAGCAGTAATTGGCTGCACTCGATCTTATTGTGTGTTGGGCTCCCCGGAATTGCAACAGGGTTAAGAGAAACTTGAAACAGGCTCAATATTGTTCGAAACTTCAGAGTAACTCCATCATGAACTCTTTTCAAACATAAATGGGTGTGAACACGGAGAGGAGGCATGCTGTGTTGACAGTTGGGCTTTGTGTTTCAAGAGAATTTCAGCTTCAAAGCATTCACATAGGCACTGATGACACTGGGCGCCTGTCTGAACATCTACTGTGTGGTGACACATAGCTTCAAAGCACAACTCATAAAAATGTATTGAGAACACTGGACATTATTCTTAATATCTCTCTGTTGTAGCTTATATCAAAGAGTTTCCTGGCATCATTAGGAAATTCCTTCAATGCAACTAAATCAATAATTAAAAGTTTGGTTTTTATTTGCACCCCTATTAACACATGTGTTAAAGTTTTATACATGGAAGTAGATCGTGTCTACACTTTCCATCAAAATTGCTGAGGAAAGTGGCTGTTTTATTTGCATAATCATAAGTAATAAAAGTATACCTGTATGTCATTCTTGCACCACTGTTTTTCATGTGAAGAATCAAACACTAATAGAGCTGTTTATTTCAGTGTGGAGTTAAATCTTCTTCTTTTCCTTTGGGCTGTTCCCTTCAGGGGTCGCCATAAAAGCCAAAATCTAAATTCACTTGTCACCTGTCTCGCCATAATTTTGTGATATTCTGACAGGTATAGTTTCAACAGTGACATCTTGTTTAAAACTCTTTGATGATCCACAAAAAAAGGACAAGCAGCAAATGACGAGCTCCATCTGAACACACTGTGACTGTCTGTATATTACTTTTTTTTTGGCTTGTTTTACAAACATGAATAAAACTTGTCCTTATAATTAACTGACAAAGACAAACACTTATTTCTTTCCAAACAGACCCAAAAGCATTTTTGGATAGCCTGTCTTTAAGTTTGTAGCTTGATTTTTTTAAATAGCTGTTGATAAACTGCATTCAAATCAATACAGCATGGCACTTTTATTAGTTACTAAATATGTCTGTGCTGTCACTGTAAGTATGCTGACTTTAGCACCGCTCAAACAGCCATCTCCAGTCTAAAAGAGCTATTGTTATAGCTATTGTTATAGTGTCATCAATGCCTCATGGCATTGATGATACACTCTTGTCTTACAGAAGTGCATTTTATATTTGTTATGGAGTATTTGTTAGCAGCATATTCATTGTAGTGCTTCTGCAAAATGATGCAAGTGCAATGTTTAAAAGGGGCTACCAAGAACATTGCTTTTGGGAAATTTGGGCTAATCATCAGGACTTTGTTGTTGTTTTCACTCCTGCTTCACATACATCTAAGTGAGAGGAAGGAAAATTCTGTCTTTGCTTTTAGTGACCCAGTTTGCTGTAATAGAAAACTTGTACATATGCTTGCGTGACAAACACAGAAGCAAACTGATGACTCATGATAAGTGACCTC